>VDFB02258250.1:0-33843 GCA_007258455.2 Sequoia sempervirens | reverse complement strand
ATCACCTTCCTCCACAGATGAAGTAGAAGGAGAAGCAGGAGGGGTAGGAATATGAGGAGCTTCCCCAAAAGTGCTATAGAAACTTTAATTTGTCCCTAAAACTAACTATTCCAAGGTCAAACATATAAAATTTGGATCTTCTAAATTGAGATCACTAATTCTCTATTTTTCATTCAAATATGAGCAATATGGATTGCATATATAAATTCTAACCATATATATAATAAAATATATATTTTTGAGAGATAAGAATCATATGTACCAGTCACCAAAGCTTCTTTTTCAAATCTTTCTTTTCATAAATCTTTAACCTAAAACCTACAAATCATGTTGGAAATATATGCCTCAATCTCATAGGCTAAAACCTCTAAGAGAGGCAAGTCGGTGTGACATGCTTTGGGTCTGGCTGACTAGAAGCTTTGGATCTTGTGGTTTGTATAGGTTGTCGAGACAATGTTTAAGTCATGTCAAAGGAGCTTATCACTGTGACTTGTGACAACCGTTGTAACCCTATGCCGAGTGGAGATCTTTGGCTGATAGGCCATTCATATTGTATATTGGGAAGACCCTTGGCCAAAAGGCTTGCTTTGGTGTGAACTCCAAATGATAGATAAAGTCTTGCCAATAGGGTGTTTCACATGTGGTCATTATAGTAACTTACGATGTTTGGGTATGTGGTCTTATTGATAGGAATGTCTCGTCGATAGCATTCGCTTGATGTCTTTGGGGTAACATGGAGGTTTTGCTATGAACTCCTAGTGACAGTTTGTTTGTCTCACCGACAGTATACACTCGGAGTAACATGTGGTGGCTCAATAAGAAGTCTTACCAATGTGTGATGTCCTACCGAACGGTTTTGCACTGAAGTCATCGGGATAATGAAAGGGGTCTCGGTGTGAAGTCTCAGCGACGAAAAAAGTCTCACCGACAACGTTTCTTTTGAAGCCTTCAAAGAGAGTCTTAGATGTTTGGTATGATCTCTCAGCAAAAGACATTTGTCTTGCCGATGTCAACACTCATGTCTATGTGATTTATGGAGCTTTGGTATGACGTCTCATCGATAGCGATGAGTCTTGGCGATAGTGATACATGTGAAGAACTTCGGTATGAGGTCTTGGTGACATGAGGAAGTCTTAGCGATAGTCTTCTAGACTCAGTATGACATCTTGCTGATAGGATAAACTCTTGGTGATATCGAATGTTGGTTGTGTGGCATCGGGGAGACATGGTTAGTATTTCACCGACATGCCAACACAAATTGAAGCTTTTTGACTGAGTGATGACTATCCTATGTGGCTTGTTGTCGACCAATCAAAGGAGCCGAATGGGAACCATTGGAAGACAATTCATTGTGGCAATTCTGAGTGGAAGCTCGATAGACAAGAACAACATGAATATAGTTTGGGGTAGCATAGGATGTCTGGTTCGATGGATTGATAGATTGTTGTGTGATTGTATGATCAGTGGATGAATTCTATTCTGGGAAGACTATAATTTGAATGTTCTATAACAAGGTTGTTCATGGTGAATGATGTTGTAAATTAACATTAGAAAGATAAGTCAGAAGTTTGTTTGTAATCTTTATTACTGTAATACAAAGTAACTTCTCTTGGTGTGGTGGGTTTTTGTCCCATAAGGGTTTTCCCATGTATATCTGGTGTTCATATGTTTTTGTTAAATACTCTGTTTCTGTTATCTCTTTCATGTGCATCTTAATTGGACTGTAATTGTTAAATTTAAAAGTGTTTCTACGTTCTTCCCTGAGGTTTTGACGTTAGGAGCATTGTTTCTGCATCTAGCTTTCCTTACAAGTGGTATTAGAGCCTATCCAATTGTGTTATCCTTGTGGGTACGTTGGGTTTTTTGTGTCAATTCTGTTCAGTAGGAGTCCTGTAGAAGTTTGTTAATTTGAATTGCAAATTGAGATGGCTAGCATGTCAGGAAATATTGAAATAGAGAAGTTCAATGGAAGCAATTTTGAGTTGTGGAAACTCAAAATGGAGGATCTCTTAGTGGATCGTGATATGTGGCTTGCTATGTCTGGAACTAAACCTATAGGAATGAAGCAAGAAGATTGGGACCTTGCAGATAGAAAGTCTAAGGGGTTGATAAGGCTCTGTTTGGTAGACTTCATTCTTCTGGATGTGCATGAAGAAAAGACTGCATCTTCCTTGTGGAAGAGACTGGCATCTATTTATCAGGGGAAGTCGTTGGTGAATAAACTGTTCCTGAGGAAGAAGTTGTACTCTTTGAGAATGCAGGAAGGAGGGTCTATTGCTAATCATTTGAATGCATTCAACATGTTGATTGCATAGTTAACTTCTGTTGGTCTAAAGACTGATGAAGAGGATTGATGTATGCTTCTATTGTGTTCTTTACCAAACTCGTGGGATCACCTGGTGATGGCTAATGGGAGTACAACATTGAAGTTCAAAATGGAAGATGTTCTTGCATCTTTGTTATTAGAAGAGATGAGAAGAAAATATTATGAGATGGCGAAAGAGGCTCTTGCTATTAGAGGAACATCAAAAGAGAAAGGCAAGAAGAAGGACAAGAAGGCCAAATCAAAATTAGAGGGGAGATCAAAGTCTCCTGGCAAGAAGTCCAAGGTGAAGTGCTAGAATTGTGGGCAACCTGGTCATGTCTGAAAGGATTGTAAAGAGGAGAAAAAGAAGAAGAAGAACTTTTTCGATAATGATTCTTCTCAGAGTGATGCAAATGCCTTCATTGCAGCCTTGGCTACAAAGGCATCATATGATGTCTGGTTGATTGATTGAGGATCATCTTTCCATATGAAATCTCATAGAGACTGGTTTACAAAGTATGAAGAATACGATGGTGGAAAGGTGTACTTGGAAAGTGATTCAACTTTGGAAATTATTGGTCGTGGAAGAGTCAAAATCCAATTCCCTGATGGCAGAGTGAAGGGAATCAAGGATGTGTTGCATATACTAGGTCTAGCTTGAAATCTACTATCTGCCAGTAAGTTGAATGATATTGGAGTGCAAGTCACCTTCTCTAGTAATGGTTGCGAGATGACTAGAGGCTCAATGGTGCTAGAAAGGGGTGCTCGTATTGGTACCTTGTACAAGCTAGATGCACATGATGTTCAATGTAACAGTGTTTCTGTAAAGTCACAGAAAGCTACTCATGGAGGTAAAGAGGGAAATGTTCCTAATTGTGTAAACTCTATGGAAGTTAAACTTCCAGCAGAAAAGACTATGCTCTGGCATCATAGGCTAGGCCACATTGGAGAGAAAGGTTTAAAAAACTTGAAGAGCAAAAACTTGGTTGAGAGGCTTAAAGATTGTAACCTTGAATTTGAATTTTGTGAACATTGTATATATAGAAAACAACACCGTATTTTTTTTATTCTAGTCCTCATAAATCTTCTGGTTTGCTAGATTATATTCATTCTGATGTATTTGGTCCAGTGAATGTTCCTTCTTTGTCTAAATCAAGGTACTATGTATCGTTCATTGATGATTATTCGAGAAGAAAATTTGTTTATTTTTTGAAAAGTAAATTAGAAGTGTTCAGTCAGTTTAAGGAATTTAAGAACCTTGTAGAAATCACACTGGAAGAAAAATAAAATGTTTAAGGATTGATAATGGCAGTGAATTTTTTTCTGATGATTTCAAGAGGTATTGTAAAGACCATGGAATTAAAAGACATAAGACTACACCTTATACTCCACAAAAAAATGAAGTTGTAGAAAGGTTCAATAGGACAGTGATGGAGAGAGCACGAAGTATGCTAAGTAGTGCTGGCTTGGAGGAGAATTTATGGGCTGAAGTTGTTGCTACTGCATGTTACTTGATGAATTGTTCTCCAAATTCTAATCTTATTGAGAAAACACCTTTGGAAGTGTTGTTAGGTAAGAAGCCCTGTCTTAGACATATTTGTGTTTTTGGCTGAGGCATATGCATATGTGCTGTATGAGAAAATATCTAAGTTGGAGAACAAGGCTGTCAAATGTATTTTTATTGGCTATAGTGTTGGCATAAAAGGATACAATCTTTGGAATCCTAATACAAAGAAGGTTGTATATAGTAGAAGTGTAATCTTTCGTGAGTTGAAGCCTTCTACCTTGGATCTGCAGTCAGAGACAAAGTAAAAAAACAATAAGGATGTAGTTGAAATTCCTCCTACACTAGAGAAAGAGGAATTGAAAATTCAAAATATACCTGAAACTAAGGAGAGCTCAAGAAGTTCTAAAAGTTTTGAAGAAGAAGAAGAACCTCAGCCTCAACAATTGAGGTCAACTCATGAAAGAAAGCAACCTGATAGGTATGGGTTTTCTTTGATAGATTCTACTTGTGCCTATGCTTTAATTTCTAGCACTCATGAGCCTAGGACTGTGAAAGAGGTATTTAGAATGTCTGATTCAGACTCTTGGTTCAAGGCCATGAATGAAGAAATGGCATCATTAGAAAAGAATGGCACCTAGAGTTTGGTGGCCTTTCCTAAAGGCAGAAAAGTTGTTGGCTGCAAATGGGTATTTAAAAAGAAGATTGGTCTAGATGGCAGTGTAGAAAAATATAAGGCAAGGTTGGTTGTGAAGAGTTATTCCCAGGTAGAGGGAATTGATTATGGGGAGATTTTTTCTCCTGTAGCTAAGCTGACCTCCATTAGATTTCTTTTGTCACTTGCAGCAGCATATGACTTAGAGGTCAAACAGATGGATGTGAAGACAACATTTTTATTCATGGTGATCTTGAAGAAGAAATCTATATGTCCCATCCTGAGCACTTTGTTGAAAAAGGTAAAGAAAAACTGGTTTGTAAGTTAAATAAGTCTTTGTATGGGTTAAAGCAGTCACCTAGAATGTGGTACTAGAAAATTAATACTTTTGTATTGTCTTTGGGATTTGTGAGATCAAAATCTGATCATTGTGTCTATTACAAAGCTGAAAGTGATCAAGTTCTTATTATTGCTCTCTATGTTGATGATATGTTGTTTATAGGCAATAGTAAGTTAACGGTTTCTGATCTTAAGTCTTAGTTGTCTGCTAAGTTTGAAATGAAAGATCTTGGTGCAGCAAGGTATATTCTGGGGATGGAGATAACCAAGGATAGGAATAGTAAAAAAATTTGGCTCAGTTAGAGTAAGTATATCAAGACTGTTCTGGGTATGTGCAGGATCATCATGGAAAAAATAGGCCCTTAAGTGGCAAAAAAATCAGAAAAATCAGAGTTAGGCAACTTGACGTAAAAATTTGAATAAGTTATCTATTTTATTTCAAAAATATGTAAAAATAGAATCTGTAGCAAATTGAATGTAGTTTCTAAACTACTAGGTCTATTTAAAAAAATAAAAAATCTATTTAGTGAAAATTTGAAATTTCAATGTAGTAGTTCTTAAATTTTAGGGAAAAAATAAGAGGTAGGTGTCTGTCTTACCACCCTAACCACAATAAAATGATAATATTTTTTTATAATATTTTAGACATAAGTAGAGAACTCATGTCCGGATGTGATGCATATTTTTTTGTAATTTTTTTCCTAGTAAATAATTAATTATGAATTTTTTATTACAATTTTTTAAAAATATAAAAACTCGTATGTCTGACCATCTTAACTTGGTCAAAAATTCATGAAATTCAATTTTTATTTTTTTAATCCTATAGTATGCAAAACATAGAATGTGATGCATGTTTTGGATTCCAAAAATGTGATACTGTTTGAAAGCTATAGATATTTTTCAATCAACCTATCAATCAGGGCTTTTGTCATAATTCAAATAGAAAATCAATAATAATTATTTATTAAATTCAAAGTAAAGTATAATTTATATTGGTGGAAATTTGAGAATCTCCTTTAAAAACCCTTTTCATTTCATTCTTTTTGGGTTAAAAAAAAATTCATTAGCCACATACCCTACAAGTACCCATCATATCGCCACTTTTTGGCCCATCATGATTCTGCACATACCCTTCTAGAGAGATTTTGTATGAATGATTGCAAGCAGCTAGTTCCAATTTTGAAGGGAACGAAGCTATCTGTTGAAGACTGTCCAAAATCTCCTACTGAGATGGAGGACATGACTAGTGTACCCTATGCTAGTGTGGTGGGAAGTCTTATGTATGCAATGCTCTGTACAAGAACAGACATTGCCCAAGCAGTGGGAGTTCTTAGTTAGTTTATGCCTAATTCTGGAAGAACACATTGGGATGCTGTGAAAAGAGTGTTTAGATATCTGAAGGGGACTTCAGAATATGCTTTGTGTTACCATGGGAACTTAGTTGAATCACAGAGGACTCTCAGCATTTGAGGTTATGTGGATTCTAATTGGCTAGGGGACATTGATAGTAGAAGGTCCACCAATGGATATACTTTCATGTTGAATGGTGGTGCAGTAAGTTGGATGAGTAAGCAGCAAGCTGTAGTCACTTTGTCAACTATAGAGGCTGAATACATGGCAGCTAGACATGCTTGTAAAGAAGCATTTTGGTTAAAACGTTTGTGTTCTAACATTGGTTTTGATGGAGGGAAAATAACTATTTTTTGTGATAGTCAAAGTGCAATTTTTCTGGCAAAGAATCCTATTTTCCATGCCAATATGAAACATATAGATGTACAGTACCACTTTGTACAAGATATGGTGGAGGATGGAAAGGAGAGTTTGGAAAAATTTGATACTCTAGAGAATGTTGTAGATGCATTGATGAAGCTAGTGAGCACAGGCAAGTTTAGGTGGTGTGCCAATTTGATGGGCCTTAGTTCCCATGATTTTCAGTAGTTTTTTTGTGCTCTGAAGGTGCCTATGTGAACTTTGTCAAGTGGGAGATTGTTGCAAATATATGCCTCAATCTCATAGGCTAAAACCTCTAAGAGAGGCAACTCGGTGTGACATGCTTTGGGTCTGGCTGACTAGCAACTTTGGATCTTGTGGTTTGTATAGGTCACCAAGACAATGTTTAAGTCATGCTGAAGGAGCTTATCATTGTGACTTGTGATAGTCATTGTAACCCTATGCCGAGTGGAGATCTTTGGCCAATAGGCTATTCATATCGTATATTGGGGAGACCCTTGGCCGAAAGGCTTGCTTTGGTGTGAAGTCCAAACAATAGCTAAAGTCTTGCCAACAGGGTATTTCACATGTGGTCATCGGAGTAACTTACGATGTTTTAGTATGTGGTCTTACCAATAGGAATGTCTCACCAATAGCATTCACTTAATGTCTTCAGGGTAACATGGAGGTTTTGCTATGAACTCCTGGCGATAGTTGGTTTGTCTCACCGACAGTATACACTTGGAGTAACATGTGATGGCTTAGTAAGAAGTCCTACCGATGTGTGATGTCCTGTCGAATGGTTTTGCATTGAAGTCATAAGGATAACGAAAGGGATCTCAGTGTGAAGTCTTAGCGATGAACGAAGTCTCACCAAAAACATTTCTTTTGAAGCCTTCAGAGAGAGTCTTAGATGTTTAGTATGATCTCTCAGCGAAAGACGTTTGTCTTTCTGATGTGAACACTCATTTCTATGTGACATATGGAGCTTCAGTATGATGTCTCATAGATAGCGATGAGTCTTGGCAATAGCGATACATGTGAAGAACTTCAGTATGAGGTCTTGGCGACATGAGGAAGTCTTAGCAATAGTATTTTGGACTCAGTATGACATCTTGCCAATAGGATGAACTCTTGGTGATATCGAATGCTGGCTGTGTGGCATCAGGGAGACACGGTTAGTGTCTCATCGACATGCCAACACAGATTAAATATTTTTGACCTAGTGATGACTATCCTATGTGTCTTGTTGTTGACAAATCAGAGGAGCTGAATAGGAACTGTTGGAAGATAGTTTGTTGTGGTAGTTCTGAGAGGAAGCTCGATAGACAGGAACAACATGAATATAGTCTGGAGTAGCAGATGATGTCTAGTTCGATGGATCGACGGATTGCTGTGTGATTGTATGATTAGTGGATGAATTCTATTATGTGAAGACTAGAACGTGAATGTTCTATAACAAGGTTGTTCATGGTGAATGCTGTTGTAAACTGACATTAGAAAGATAAGTCAAAACTCTATTTGTAATCTTTATTATTGTAATACAAAGTGACTTCTCTTGGTGTGGTGGGTTTTTCTCACATAAGGGTTGTCCCGCATATATCTGGTGTTCATATGTGTTTGTCAAATACTCTATTTATGTTATCTCTTTCATGTGCATCTTAATTGGACTGTAATTATAAAATTTAAAAGTGTTTATGCGTTCTTCCCTGAGGTTTTGATGTTAGGAGAGTTGTTTCTGCATCTAGCTTTCCTTAAAAATCACCCATCATAGAGAAGAAAATGTTGATTGATAAGGTGTAGGGGTTTTCCTTTCAATCAAACCCCTTTTTAGTAATCAAACTTGATAATAAATTGAAACATGTAATTAAAGGAATGATAAGTGAACATAACAATGTCACAACTTACCATACCAATATTGAAACTTTGGAATGAAATCAACATGTAGAGATATCCCTTTGTGATTATCATAGTTCAGTTAGTAGTTGAGATACAAATCCCACTTCTAGCGAACAGAGAAATCCAAACCTTCCAACCAAAGAAATTCTCAACCATTTAGACAACAAAATAAAGGGTTATTATAGTTTAAGCCCCCTCAAAAACCAACTCAAACTGTCAAGAACCAAGTAGCAACTGTTAAAACCATGGTGCCCTTTAGTTATGGAGACCCAAAAAGAAAATTCACACCTTTACCTGATACTCTTCATAACACAATGTCCCAAATTTTACAACAACAAATGATTACCTTACTTGTTGTCAAAGCACATGATCCTACTAATCCACTACCTCTGAAATTTAAGTCCAATGCTTATTTCCATTATCATAGACAAAATGGACATGGCACAAAACATTGCAAGCATCTTAAACATCTTGTGCAAGACTGTATTGATTCCAACCATCTATCCATTGTAGGTGTTAATGATCAATGCAATAATTTTGTTGCCCCTCCAAATCAAAATTTGCAAATTTTCACTGACCCAATCCCAACCATAATATTTCATTTGTCAAAGCTAGTGAAACTACAAAGAATGACGTGATGAATGCTGATATAGATGATGAACATCATGATCATATCCCGCATGTTACCCATGTTAATCCTATGGATGAAATGGTGGGTGCGATAGACATTATCCCTCGTAAAGGCCAACCTAAGAAATATATTAATATTACTTTCTCCTCTAGGGACATACTTAAAAATCTCCCTATTGGTCCTCTTTACACAGCCAACCGTGTTGTGTGTTCTCACAAGACACCCCTAGACTATAAGACTTGGGTACCCAAGTGAAAAAGATAATAACTCTTATGGCACGAGCTAGAAAGTTGAAAAGATGTCCAAAAGTGAAAAGTAAAGAGAAAATTTTAATCAAAGAATACTTCATAATGCAATTATTTTTTGAGTACCAGATATTGGGAACTGGAAATGTTTGAAAGGAAACAGGTGGTGCAAATACTAAATAGAGTGTTCCGGTCCGATATGCGGAGTCTGGAAAAAAGGAAGTTCAAGTAAAAATGAAGTCTGGGGAAAGTTCATGGGTAAAGCTGAGTACCGGGTACTAGGTACCAGGAAATGATGTGATTTGAAATATTATTTTTAAATATTAAGGATATCCAATGATTCTGATAGTCTGGTAATCTAGTATATGTAGAAAATAATCATGCAAGGATTTATGATATTCTAGAAAGCGTGTTATTTATGAAATTTATGTACTATCAATTGAATAATGGTTTTATTTACATGAGGTGTTTATAAAAAAATTTCTTTAAAATGGATTTAATGTGTGGAATTTGTGATTGTAGGAGATCTATAGATTGTGATGCGAAATTCACGTATGGATGATCAAGAAAACTTGAATCATGGATAGAATTATATCCAAGTCGGGTTGCTTATTCTAGGAGGTTATAATGCAGAGGACTTTGAATCCACCAGAATGCTGGAGATCATGGTATTGTACATGCAGTGGAGACAAATGCCAATCTTTAGGTAGATCCCATTTCTGAGAGTAGCATACCCAAAATAAAACAAGGTGTAGGGGCAAAATTCCACCTATTCATTCTAAATGTATGAAAGGTTTCTACACACTATCCTGATTCGAAGTGTCATCCTGGTAATGATTAAAGATTAAAACCCAAAGAGCTTCAATGTATAATTGGATTTGACTTTTGTTGACTTTGATTGCAATTCTCCTATAAGTCACTACCTTCCATGTGCCTTGATGTGATTGATCCCTTGGGTTTCCTCTCATGTATTTGTCTTATCCTTTTTGTGCCCTGTGTTCTATAAAAGGATAGAGGATCTTTCCCTTTTAGTTAAGTTCAAAATTTGTGGATGTTGGAAGAGATAAAAATTCTTTAAGGGTAAAAGCACAAAGCTATGTCACACTTTATAAAAGAAATGACCAACAATGATCCAACTTGTAAACTTGAATCACTAAAAAGTGGCATATATGTTTTGAATTTTGAAATGATGTAAACTAGTAAAATATGTATTTTTTAGTATATTTTATGTTTGTATTTTTTTTAAAAAATGAAAAAGTTATTTTAAACTAGTTTTTAGTAAATTAACACTATAATTTAGTTGCTCTTAAAATGTTGAAAAATGAAGTTGCATGGGATGTCAAACTTTTTATAGTATTTTTTTTCTTTCAATTTTTTGTGTGTATTTATAACTTGAAATTTTAGTGCATGGATTTTTTTTTTTCAATTTTGATAAATACATATTTTTCAATAAATATTAAAATGTTCGTGAATCAAAAAACAACTATTTTCATTGGATGCCAACTTTCATATTAAATATTTATCTAAAATGGAAAAAAAATTATACCACCTTGAAATAGATTCTTTTATCTAGTGCATCATATTTTTTTCAAAAAAAATTAATAAGTTTTAGTATTTTTCCTTGGCATAGTAATCAACCTAATATTTTGTGCCAATAACCTACTTTTAGAAAAAATAAAATATAAAATATAAAAAATAATTAAACTATTAAAATAATTATATTTTTGAAAACTACACTTATGAATCTACAAAATGGTATTTTCATATTTTAAAAAAAAAATTATTTACATTAGCATGTGTTATTGAAACTTCAAATTTTTCAAATAATTTTACTTTTCTGGTAAATTGGACTCAAAGTGGTGCTCCATATATTTTTAGCCAACAATTTTAGTTTAAAAAGTTGTGGAAGTATCTAATTTAGCTAGAATGAATCTTACTAGATCATATGTTTGACCAAAATTGATTTTTAGTTAGAAATACTTAAATGCAGTTGTTCTGATAAGTTGGATGAAAGTGTGACACACCTTTGTGCTTTTACCCTTGAGTTTTGTTCTTTTTTCCTATTTTATGAATCATTCTCCTGTAAAAATTTGTATGCACATAGACATTGATTAATATCAAAGCCAATTAGATAGCTACCTATCTCATGAATCTTTTGTAGCTAGTTTTGTTAGTTTAGTAGAACAAGACTATATGCTACATCATTTAAGGGTGCATACATAACCTACTCGCTATCTAAACTAAGAACCCTCTCTTTAAAAGCTCGCACCATTTTATATGTAGTTGTGAAGCAATCTGGTGAACTAAAAAGTGGTTTGCTTTGTTTTAGTCAATTCTTTGGGGCATGCATGGAGAATAACCAAGAGAAATTTTTAATTTTCAATATTTTCATACTTTATTTCATAATAGATGTTTAAATTCTTTGAAAATGTTCCAAAAAATAAGTGAATGGATGGAAATTTATTGAAAATATTTCGTTTCCTATGAAATTATTGAATTCTTAATGTTGAATCTACTTAAGTGATAGAAAAGAAATTGTTGATATTCATGACATATTATTTCAATTCTTTTGATTTCATGATATTTGTTCTTAAGTTCCAATTGAAAAATCAGCATTAGATATATATATATATATATATATATGGTTCTAAACAACCGTATTCCCTTTGAGATTAATAGAAATATCACATTATACCTGAGAGAAAACCTAGTGCAATGAAGACCTGGTTATCAGAGACTTGGGATTGAACTGAAGCCAATATTTTTTCCTGTTAAAGTACAATCCCCTTTTAGATTTTCTTTGTTCCATATCTTTCAAGAAGGATAAGCTCTTTGCATTTTATCTATGAATAATTTATTCACCCTATTGTTGTGAGTAAAATCATCATCAATAGGCTGTATCTATGACAAACCCACTAATGGGATACTAAGATATCTTGCTTGTGGAGAGAACGTGATCATAAAGGAAGTTTTGGTATTACATGACCTTTATCACGATGACTATGATAAAGGGAAAGCATGGATCAAGACACACAATGGTTTTGCTTGCCTTATGATAGGATCGATTTTCTTGTCAGTACAAATAGGACCAAAAATATTGAAAGTCACATTCTCCATCATCCCATAGTCAAACCAGTTTTGTTTGAGGCTAGGCCATCCATGGCTTCACTCAATGAAAGTTGTCGCTTCGGTTATCCACAAATGTTTAAAGTTTCCATTTGACAATGAAATATTCACTATTCACCATAGTGGCTCTAACCCCTTGTCTTCCAAAGGAAACTTTTCCTTAGAAGCCTTTTGGCTTGAGCCCATGGAACTTATAATGTCTCAAAAATATTTCTTTTTCATTTCTTACCAAAAAATTAAAGCAAAGAAAATATCAGAATTGTCTCTCTGCAACATGCCCCAATCCACTTCCAACACTCCTATCCTAGATGAAACAATGCTTCAACCTAAACAAGAACAAAACAACCAAACTTATCCAACACCAAAAACTTCCCTAACATCATCCAAGAGACCACGAGATAAAGAAAAAACCTCCATCATGCATCCAAAAATAAAACAAGTTTACAAAGAAAAGGAGAAAGTGGAGTCTGAACAACCTTTCATGGTTCCTTCCGTTCCTCCCCTTTGGGAAGAAAAGAAACCTATGGTTGATCAACTTGGTCCTTCACAGACACAACTCAACAACAAAATCAAAAGAAATAGAGGAGCTAGAGGGGTATGTGCAAGATCATCATGGAAAAAATAAGCCCTTAAGTTGCAAAAAGTTCAAAAAAATCAGAGTTAGGCAACTTGACGTAAAAATTTGAAGTTATCTATATTATTTAAAGAATATCTAAGAAAACAATCTATAGCAAATTGAATATAGTTTCTAAACTACTAGTTTTTTTTTTTTTTTAAATCTATTTGGTGATGAGTTGAAATTTCAATGCAATAGTACTTAAATTTTAGGGAAAAAATAACAAGTATGTGTTTGTATAACCACCCTAACCACAATAAAATGATAATATTTTTTTACAAGATTTTAGATATAAGTAGAAGACTCATGTTTTGATGTGATGCATATTTTTTAATAATTTTTTTCCAAGTAAATAATTAATTATGATGTTTTTATTACAACTTTTAAAAAATATAAAAACTCGTATGTCTGACCACCTTAACTTGGTCAAAACTTCATGAAATTATTATTATTTTTAATAGGACTATAGTATGTGAAGCATAGAATGTGATGCATGTTTTGGATTCAAAATATGATATTGTTTGAAAGCTATAGAATTTTTCTAATCAACCCATCAATCAATCGTTAGTCGTAATTTAAATCGAAAATAAATAATAATTATTTATTAAATTCAAAGTAAGGAATAATTTATATTGGTGGAAATATGAGAATCTCCTTTAAAAAACTTTTTTGTTTCATCAATTTTGGGTTAAAAAAGGTTGTCAGCAACATACCTTACACATACCCATCATATCACCACTTTTTAGCCCATCATGATCCTATACATACCCAAAGAGTGTAGGCATAGACGTCATGCCCTTGCTTGCAAGTTACATGAAGAAGAAAATAAAGAAAAGAAAAATCCACACTTCAAAAAAGTAGTGCATGATGACTCTCCTCTCCAACCACAATGAAATGATCTTATACTGTATACACCTAAAAAAGGTTTGGAGAATCTAATTAATTAAATATGATTTATTTGATTAATTAATCCTAATTCCATCTACCTAGTAAATAAATGGAAACATTTATTTATATTAAGTTCACTATTAGTTCTTCTATTTTATCACATTATTTTCAGTTAATTAAATAAACAAAATTAAATACTTTGTTTTATTTAATTATCATTATTATTATTTTTTCTATACTTTATCCATTAATTCTATCTTAAAATTAAAAATGTAACTTTAATAAGTTTGTGTTATTTAATTATCTTATCATATTCCTCTTTATTAAATGGGAAAATATCAAATATTTGTTTTATTTAATTAAATCTTCCTAATTTGCTAAATTTGAAATCAAATATATTCAAATAAAGGAATAGATCAAATCCCTCTATTCACTCACCAATTAAATTACATTTTTCAAATATAATTAATGCAACTATCATTCATGGGAAAAGCCTCGGGGACAAACCTGCAGGAAATCCTCTCAATCTTCTGCCTCAAATATTTCTTCTTATCTTGCCTAGTTTTTTCATGGGGAGGAACAATCCTTTATGATCAGCTCCACCTTCTCATCTCTTACCATTCAAATATCTAGATTTAGTCTCAGCCTCTGTTGTGCTACCCCTATGCAAAGTTGTTGCCGAAAATCTATACATATAGCCTTCTGAAGCATCAAAATGATCTGAGAAATCCCAATTTATGAAAACTTACTCTGCAAGAATACAACCAAGCAACCAAGCAATCATAAGCATAATTAGCATTATCATTTTAGTATCAACATAGCATCATGGCATTATTAAGTTTCATATCATGACATCATTTTTAGTGTTTACTATAGCTTCCATTTACAAGGTTTCATGTCAGGATAGTTTACAATAGCTCCATATCATATAGAAATCATTCTTAAATCATCACATCATTGCATTTAGCATCCATTATGTTCTCTAGATAGGAATTTTAAACAGTTACAGTGCTTACAAATCTGAGATCTTCTGTAATTTGATAAATATTTGGAGATAGGAGACAATGAGACGTCTTCAAGATTTTCAATGTTTTAAATTAGCTTAATTCATGTTAATCTTGATCTAATGTCTTATTAACAAGTGCTTTAGTTGTTCTTTTACTTTTTACTTTTTCACACTTACATTCTAGCGCCCACCGTGGGGCGTACCCCATGTTTTTAAAAAGTTTTTTAGAAATTTTTGATAGGAATCTAGCAGTAATTATTTTAGCGTGCCAAAAGATTCTATAGTGCTTCTGAGAAAAACTATAGCACATCAACTCGTTCTAGTGCTTCTGAGGAAAATTATAGCATTTGAAGGACCTGCTTAGGCACTTCAATGCTACAATCCAACACAAACCGAGCAGTAACATCCAACATTTGTTTTAGTACATTTCTAAACCGCAGCGCGAAGGCTTTATAGTGCAAGCAGCTATTTCTATAGAACTTCTTTTTGAGTATTTCAGAAAAGCTGAGCACTTACAACACTTCTATATAATTCATTTTCTAGATCCGGCTATCCGCAGCCAAGAATTTCATTTCTTCAGTTGGATTTAAAATGAATCAATCTAGGATAAACATTTCTTCAGTTGGTTTAACAATGAATCAATCCTAGGATAGTCACATTTTCAAATTGGTTTAAAATTTATCAATCTAGGGTAGTCATCAAATAGTTCAATTTGGAATTAAAAATGAACACCATGTCTTCACTATGAAGCAACATCTTCACATAGATAGAAAATTGTAGTTTGGGCTCTAAAAATTGAACAAGTTGATTTCTGTGTTTGTATGAAGCTGATAGGCAGGGCCTCCCCTTAACTGGGTGATCCAAAAAGCCAGACTCATACTTTTTATGCATTCTTGTTTTATTACATCCTTTAGAAGGCCTGCTATAGTGGGAAAAAGTACTCACCCTACAAGAATGACCTAAGTGTGCTCAAACCAAAGCTAGGTTTTTCCACCCCACTATAAAATTTAAAGGAAATCTAGGGAAACCCACTTTTTCCAAAATTTTGGAAGATAACCATCCCTAAAACCTTTGTTCTAAAGGTTGGGAGGTCTCCTGAGGGAGTTTATTATTGCAGCTCCTAACGTAAATCCTCTCTAAGAACCTAGTGTAGTATCCGGCTGAGTTAGTAGCCAGACATTGTAATACTCGCAGTGCAAGGGGAGGGAAGAATCTTCCCCCAAGACACTCATCATATAATTTCCAAGGACCATTTTCTCAGGGGATCGAGAAATCTAACCTTGAGTACATGCCTGGAAAAGACAAAAAAAGGGTGCCCTCTAGGGGGTGACACGGCTGTGTGAGTCGACACAATTTTAAGATGTGGGTTGTTGAGTATAACAATGACCTTTTGACTATTAAGAGTGAGTCTATCTGAAGTGCTTTATTGTTATCAAACCAGTGAAAATAGGACCATGTGTGGTTCTTTTGAACATACACTATATGTTTAGATTACAACTCTTAAAAAACAACTATCTTCATTTGAGTGTTGTGTATTCCAAAATCATTAAAATTTAGATAAAAGATCATCCTAAAAAATACAAACAACTTGGAAAAAACAAAAACTGAGAACATATGATTAGAGATTGGAAAACCACTAAGTTTGTTAGAAAATATCTTGCTAGAAGAATTAGAAAACCCAAGACACCACTTAGTTACAAACATCTTTTGCAAAAAGACATTTCTTATATCACAATAGGAAAAAGTTTGCTTCATCATAGAACTTTCCTCCATAGGTTTCATGATTTTGATAGGGGTTACACTGATGATTATGTTGTAGAACCTTTGAATTCACAAGCCTATATTCAAAGAAGCGCTCTTTCATAGGAATCTAACCATAGTCAATGTATTCATCAATCCTCCATTCCACAACCCACCATAGAATACTCCACTAGACCTGATAAGTTTTTATGATAAATAAATTTTGGAAACCTTAGGTTGACATCCAAAATCAAGGAATTACCACCTTATGACCATTTGGTGACCTACAACTCCCATTCAACAACCAGGCCTTACACCACCTAACATACAACCTAGCCTTACACATCTTGAAAACAGCCAAATCGACATTATCAGTAGCTTAAGGGAATTTATTCTTTAGGAAAACAAAACACCCCATTAGTTTCTTACAACATCCATTGTTCTAAATGAAGAAGAAGAAAAGAGAAACATAGCAGTAGGAAGACCCATGTTACTACCTCCTGCCTGGGAATAGGCAATGAGTAACATTATAGTAAGTATTGAAACCATCATACATCATACATTATGACCATTTGGTGACCTGGAGCTCTCGTCCAAAAACCAGGGGTAACCACACCAATATTTCAGCCCGGTAATGTGCACATTGAAGGTACTCAAACTGACATTATCAGTAGCTTGAGAACATTTATCTTTGAAAAGAACAAAACACCCCATCAATTCCTCACAACTTCCATAGTCTTGGATGAAGAAGAAGAGAAAGTAGACATAGCAGCTAAGAGACCCATACTTCCACCCCATGCTTAGCATTAAACAAAAACTATAGTGCTTCAAAAAAAAAGCATAGTGCATATGGACTTTTTTCTAGCGCTTCAGAAGAAAAATATAGCGCTTCAACCCTCTGTTTTAATGCTTTTGAACAATCTTACAGTGCTTCTTCTGTAATAAACCAAATTGTCACACCATTCTAGTGGTTTTGAGCCCAATTATAGCTCTTCCATAGTCAAACATAACACTTCTCACATCTATTCTGATGCATCTGATTAATGTTATAGTGCTCAGTCATTTTCAAAAAACCAGTGTCAATTAGCAGCTGATCTTTTAGTGTCTTTTTGCTTTGTCATAGAACTTATGCAATACTTTACAACACTTTTATCAGAAATTCTAGTGCTTCTACATTCAATTATAGCACTTTATCCCTCTATATTAGCACTTCCATAAAACAAAACAAAAAAATAGAGTCTTCTGAAACAACTATCAGACATTTGGACATTGGAAACATAGGATTTTTTTAACCAGTCAGAAAGATTTTACAGATCGGATAGAATCCCAAAAACCTAAAACAAACTAGGTTATTACAAGTTAAAATTATTTTAAACAAAACACCAGATCTGAAAAAATACAAAGTTTCCAATTATCAATAAAAAACCTAGATTATTGAGCCAAGTTTTCGCATCAGGATTTTAACATCCTATCATCACAAAACAAAAAATCAGTAATCAAGAATTTTTAACTTAGCCTTGTCAAATAGAATATATCTTCTATTGGTCTTCTTTAAAAATCAAATTGACACTAACACCACATAAAAGATCTAAGTTTAAGGAAAACAAAAAAAACTTGTATGCCAATCTTAACAAGTTTGTAAAGGAAAAAATTCAAAGAGAAAGAAATGAAAAATCTAAATATGACTAAAGAAAAATCTTTTTTTCAATACCAACAAAATGATAACAATGAATTAACACAAGAAAATATACAACATGCCCAACAAGACCCAAATTTTCATAAATTTATGGAGAAGGCCTTAGAACAAGACATGGAGAAATACCTCTTGATGTTAGCAGAATTAGGTGCCAAACTTCCAAAATATTTTGACATTAATCAGTTGAAGGAAACACCTAGAACCAATGAGACATAACCAAACCACACCCAGGATATAGATCAAGTGGTTGCCTTGATAGTTCAAATGCAAACCCTATAGCAACAGGTTCAAAACATGCAAATAGGAACCACAAAAACATATTTATTAAAGGACATTTGTCCTTACCCTTTTCATCCATGTGTGGATATGATACCCTTTCCAAAATATAATGGAAAATCAGACCCGATTGATCATATTTAGGAATTCACAACAATGAGCCTCAAATTTGCATATGAGGATACTTGCCTCATGAGATTATTTCCTAGGAGTTTGGGGGCCCATTGTATGGAATGGTTCTCAAAATTAGAACCAAGGATTATATCCTTTGAAGAATTGGTCAAAAAATTCATTTCTCAATTCTCCTTCAACATAACACATGATGTAACCATAAAGGATCTCTATAATCTGAAATAGAAAAATGGTGAGACATTCTTATCATTTTTACAATGATGGAGAAAGTTGTTTGCTAGATATCCTCGGTCTATACCTGAAGAGGAGAAGATTGAATTATTTATAGACAATTTAAATGATCAGATGAGTTATAGACTTGAATTACAATGTCCCCCAACATTCAAAAAAGTAATTGAGAATGGGCTTAAAATCGAAGAAGCCCTAGTCAAATGAGGAGTGATTAAGCACTATAGTGAAATATCCAACAACGCAAATCACTATGGAAACAACGACAAGCCAAAATTTTGGCAGAAAAATAGAAATACTGGAAGCAATGAACCTACAACTGACAATGTAAAACCAATATTCAATTTGACAGCATCAACTACCAAATCAAATCAAAATGAAAACCAAAACAACAGTCAGGGCACTATTCAAAACAATAACACCAACAATGGAGAATCATGACCGTCATACCAAAGATAACTCAATCAATGAAAATTCACCCCATTAAGACAAACATTAGAATTAGCAATTAGAGAACTCATTGCAAACAAACTTATTACTTTACAAAAATCTCAAAATTGGGAGCCAAAGGTAAAACCATCATGGTGGAATGATGCATATTATTGTAATTTCCATAAGAATAAAGGACATAAAACAAATGACTGTATGCAACTCAAACACCTAATACAATACTTGATCAAAGCCAAGAAGGTGTTTGTTGAAGGGCATCAAACAAAGAATGATCACACTGCATTTACAAATCCATTACCCAACTATGAAAAATGAGAGTCTTGTTCTAGTGGTAAGGGAAAAAGTATAAACTATTTCTATGACACCACTATTGTTTTCCTTTCTGAGGTAGAGAAAAATGACAATGATGCTAAAAAAGATGACACAAACATCAATGAAATTGAATCCCTGAACATAATTCCCAACACAAACACATTTGATAATCAAATCAATGTTCTAAAGATCAGGAAAACACAATACCATCCACAAGTCAATATAACGACAAGGGGGTAGTCCAGAGTAATATTGAAAGGAATTTCCTTCAAAAACAATGCTCCCCTATCACATCAATACAATATCATAGACCAATTAAAAAAGATACCCATGCAAATATCCATTCTAGAACTTCTCAAAATTTCACCATCACACAAAGAAGTTTTAGAATAGGCTCTAGTAGCTACAACGGTCCCTAATAATTTGGATGTTTGTCAATTCCAAGCCATGGTGGGACATCTCACCACACCTCATTGTATGTCGTTCTCTGAACAAGATGATGTATCTTTACATCACCCACACAATGTAGCCTTGCATATAGAAGTTTTGATCCATAAACACCATGTTAAACATGTTCTAATAGATGGAGGAGCTGGTTTAAATATTTGTACCTTAAAACTGATTCATGCACTAGGCTATTCTGACAACGCCATTAATGCTAGAAGAAAAATAACAATAAAGGCATATGATGAAGAGGAAAGGTCTTCCAGAGGGCTTATTATACTTCCAATTCAGGTAGGGTTGATTGTCAAAAACATTGTTTGTCAAGTGTTAGACAAGGATCTAACATACAACATACTATTGGGTCATCCATGGATCCATGACATGCAAGTGGTACCTTCAACATACCATCAATGTTTGAAATTTCCAGTAAATGGATAGTAGGTCACCATATCAGCTGACAACAAAAATCCATAGACTTACAACATGCTAAAAGCAACTCAAGACACTCTAGTACCTCATAGTTCAAAGAAGTCAATAATTCTACTTCATCCACTATGGACAACCAACCCAATTTCTTATCTAAATGGGTTGAGAAGAAGAATCTAGAGAAAGAAACAAATATCATAGACACATCAAACACCAAAGGTCCTATAAACAAATTATCACAACTTTCAGGAAAGGTTTAGATAAAGGAAAATGGTTTAGGAGAATATTCTCTTGAGCAATCTTTGTGCCTATCACTGTTGCTACCATCACCAAAAACATATGGACAACCCATATTAAAAACTCCAAGTTCATTGCAAACCATCACAACTCTAAATGAAAAGTTTATAAAATTAGGTACACTCAAAGATGAGTTAGAAGACAAAGCCATTCTCAATTGGCTATACAAAGATGAGGAAGCATCAACATCAGTGAATGTCAACATCAAAACAAATTTGTATGGAAAAGGGAAGGCCATTTTAGATAAAATGGGTTACAAAGGTCAAGGACCAATTGGCAAGAGAAAGGATAGTATTATTTAACCCATTCAACCTCTAACACTACAACCTAAAGACAAAACAAGATTAGGCTACATAACTGAACAAAAAGAGGAAGAAACCCAAAAAGAACTGGAAAGGATACTAGAAATGAGAGATGGCTCTGACACAAACTCCAATGAATATGAATGGGATCATCTATCTACTACATCTTATACTGAAAAAGAGGTTGATGTTATCCAAGTATTTACACCCTTATGAGAGGAGGGGCAAGGTTCAGGAAATAGAACATTTGTTATAGGATCAACAAATATTGATGACTCAAGTAAGGATGAACAAACATCGAGTGAGTCAAAAAACTTGTAGGTGAGTACTGTCATAGACCTTGAACTTCCTACCAATAACTTTGAGGACCTAGCTATCATGACACTTATAATAGTTAACCTTATTCAAACTAATGGTCCTTGTTACCTTTAATACACCCTAAACTTATTGACTGTGAACCCACTGAACCTATTCTCATACCAGTCTTTTCAAATGATGATGCCATCATAAATTATCTTTGTAGTGATGAAATTAATACAAGTACTATCCATAACACTCATATCGATGCTTTATAATGAGAGGATTCCAAATCTTTCAGTTGCAAAAGTAATAACAGGAAAAATAAATCTAATGATGAAAACCATCCTAAGGTAGCATTAGACTTTGAAAAGAGAAAAATAAAGAATGCATCCAACAGTGAAAACCTTTCTGAGGTGTTGAAGGAGGGAAGATTTGACACTCTCCCAAAACATTATCATGACAAATCATCAGTACTGGTAGAGCCAACACAGTCTATAAATCTGGGAACAACTGAACAGGAAAAGATCTTACATCTAGCAACATCCATGATAGAATAGGAGAAGCTGGCATTCATCAAATTCTTTGAGCAGCGACACATAAATTTTGCATGGTATTATTCTGACATGCCAGGATTGGATCCATAACTCCTAATGCATCATCTATCATTACCAAAAGGAATCAAACCGGTCAAACAAAAATTGAGAAAGATGCATCCTCACATCACTCCTATGGTTAAAGATGAACTGAAGAAATTATTGAATGCAGGTTTTATCAGGTCCATAGATTATGCAGAATGGATCTCAAACATTGTGCCAAAATCAAAACCTGATAATAGCATCAAAATATGCATGGATTTTAGGTATTTAAACAAGGCATGCCTAAAGGATGACTTTCCTTTGCCCAACATTGACATAATTGTTGATCTAACAACAAGAAATGCCATGTTATCTACAATGGATGGCTTCTTAGGATATAATCAAATAAAAATAGCACCTAAAGATTAGGAAAAGATGACATTCACTTGCCCATGGGGTACATTTTGCTAGAATGTCACGCCCTTCAGATTGAAAAATGTAGGTACAACATATTAGTGGGAAATGACCATAATTTTCCATGACATGATGCATACTTTCATGGAAGATTATGTGGATGACATCTTAGAAAAATCACACACCAGGGAAGGACATTTGGAAATACTTGATAAAAATTTCACTAAACTGGAAAAATTCAATGTAAGGTTGAACCCGAAGAAATGTATCTTCGAGGTGACATCAGTAAAACTTCTTGGTTACATAGTGTCAGAAAAAGGAATTGAAGTGGATCCAACTAAGGTTAAAGCAATAATGGATATGTCACTGCCTAAAAATATCAGTCAATTACGGTCTCTATAAGGCAGGTTACAATCCATCAGGAGATTTATCTCCCAACTAGTAGATAAGAGTCACCCATTTAATCATCCACTTCATAAAAATGTTTCATTCAAATAGATAACCATGAAACAAATTTTAGTCAGATAAAGCAGTATTTGGTGTCACCTCCAATACTCATGCCACCCGTAGCAGAAAGGCCACTATTACTATATATTGTAACAACTGACATATCCTTAGGAGCTCTATTGGCATAGGAGGATTCTAAAGGAAAAGAAAAAGCAGTTTACTACATTAACAGGACTCTCAATAGATATGAAATAAACTATACATTCATTGAAAAGGTTTATTTGGCAGTGGTATTTCCAACCTAGCAATTGCGACACTACATGTTGACTCATATAGTTAGGCTCATAGCAAAAACAGACCCATTGAAATACCTACTCGGTAAGGCTTCTCTAATAGGAAGACTTGAAAAATGGGTCATGATATTAAGCGAGTTTAACATCCAATATGTTGACAGGAGAGCCATCAAAGGATAGGTAATAGCAGATCAACTAGTTGAAGCTCCATTATAGGATCATCATCCAATGAACATTGAATTTGTAGATGTCGACATCATGAATGTTACAACACAAAAATGGAGACTTTATTTTGATGGATCATATACACAAAGAGGAGTTGGTGCAGGAATTCTATTTTTCACACCTTAGGGACACACCATTCCAAGATCCTATAGGTTAATGTTTCCATGTACAAATAATATAGCTGAGTACGAGGCATTGATTATTGACATCAAAATAGCTATTGAATGGAAAATCATAGAAATGCAAGTATATGGGGACTCATAGCTTGTAATTTATCAAGTAAATGAAGAGTATCAAACAAAGGATGAGAAGCTCATGCCATATAATAAAATGATAGATGATCTCAAAAAGTACTTCATGGATATCAAGTTCGAGATAATACCAAGGGCAGAAAACAAAGCTGCAGATGCCATGGCAAAAATTTCCTCCCTTTTGCAATTATTAGAAAAGAAAGGTTGATATGAGTTTATGGTTGAACAAGTATCTAATCCTGCATACAATAACCCTGATTCATAGACCATATGCCACATAACCAGCACTCAACCCTCACAATATGGAGAGATCTATAATTACCTCAAAGATAACATTCTTCCTCTTGATCCCTTAGAAACCAAAAGTGTAACTTTATCCGTCAATCGGCGTGACATACATTAATTGTTGACATCCTTTACCGTCAAGGTGTAGATGGTACTCTTCTCTGGTGTCTGGAGAATCATGAATTTGAAACATCCTTACGAGAGGTCCATGAAGCTATTTGTGGGACTCATTCAAGTGGGCTAACCCTAGCTAAGAAACTCCTCCATTTAGGGTATTATTGGTTGAACATGGAGAGGGAGGCATAATAACATGTTAAAAAGTGTCAGAAATGTCAAATTCATGGTAATCTAATTCATGCGTCGGTGCAAGAATTACAACCTTTTACATCCACATGGCCCTTTTATCAATGGGGACTAGACCTGGTAGGGAAAATAAATCCTTCTTCATCTAATGGACACAAGTTCATCATCATAGCAACAAAGTATTTCACAAAGTGGATAGAAGCAGTTCCTTTAACAACTGTAATTGGAAAAAAAATTTCATCTTTCATACTCAACTATGTCATCTATCGCTCGGTATGGGGTACCTCAATCCATAATCATAGATAATGGTATGCCTTTTCAAAATCATGATTTCCAAGAATTATGTGAACAATTCCATATTTAAAATCATTTTTCAAAACCGTACTATCCATAGGGAAATGGCCAAGCATAAGACTCAAATAAAACAATCCTAAAAATACTAAAGAAGACAGTAAATGATGTTGGATGCAATTGGCATGTTCAGTTAAATCCTACACTATGGGCCTATAGAACTAGTATCAAAACACCAACAGGAGCTGCACCATATGCCTTGGTGTATGGATCAGAGGCCATTCTACCAATTGAGGTAGAAAAACCATCACTCTGTGTATCACTAAAGGGTATCATAGCAAATGCGGATTAAAAAGTTTCAAGCCTACAGGAACTAGAATTACTAGATGAATGACGTCAACAAGCAATCAATCATTTGAAAGCCTACTAGCAAATAATGTCAAGGAGTTACAATCATAGGGTAAAACCTAGAGTCTTTCAAATTGGAGACTTGGTCCTAAAGGAAAACCCTAAGAATCAGCAGGATAGAGAAAAGAAAGGGAATTTTGAACCTAATTGGTTAGGTCCCTTTATAATCATATTAGTATATGGATCAGGAGCATTCAATTGTCTTCACCAGAATGGGTTCTATTTGATGAACCTATCAATAGTATCCATCTCAGAAAATTCTATATCCGAATCACTTAGTGCATGAATTAGTTTCTAAAAAAAGATTACCTTGATGAAAACCTAGAAAATAGGCATCTTGGTGATGAAAAAATACAAAAAAAAATAAAAAAAATAGAAAAATAAAAAATAAAGAATAGAAAAATAAAAAAATACAAAAAAAATCAAAATGAATGAAAAGCTACAATAAAAACATAGAGTGAAAACTTGGAAATAAGCACTATTTGTGATTCAAATCAGCTCTCCCATCTATTTGGACACATGTCATGGTCGTTACTTCCACCATCATTTTACATCCCTTATCATATCATATCATATGGTCATGTCTCACCCTAGCTTGGGGGAAACATCTGAAGATCATTGGGGGCAACATAAATCTTGAGCTTAACAAAATGGACAAAAGCAACAAAAAGAGTGATCAAAACACAACCCAACATGAAACATAATCACCATCAGAAACACATTGGACATCCATATCACAGCAAAAAATCCAAAAACAAGTCAAAAAGTCAGTCTAAAAAAGTCAAAACATGTGTATGTGTCAGTCAAACTACGTGGTATGTACGTATATAATGTAGGTAAGGCTAGAATCTTTGATCAGCCCCAGAGGCCCCTAGGATAGGCCTTTAGGTTAGGTTTGATCCAAAATCTCAAAAACACAAAAACATCAAAAAATCAAGATGGATGATTTAATATGAATAAATGATTGAATACTATAAGCAAATGTAAGAGATGTACTTTTGATCATTGTTATCATTTCTTTTGAGCAACTCAATGATGTATTGAACTAGAGAAGCCAAGAAGAAGAAATGGTATTTTCTTTGTCTTTTGTTTGTGAAATAATCATAATTACTATGTGAATCGTTGCAGGAAATGCTCTACAAAGTATCACAGATGAAATTCCAATTCACATAGGAAAGTGGTTAATTCTTGTCTATTTTTACGAAAGAAATGCTCAGGTCATCTTGGTTTAACTATACCTTGATACTTGTGTTCGCTTGCAATATCAAAAATCATGAAAGTAATGCTAAGGTCATCATTGGTCTACATTATACCTTTGATGCTTGTACTCACTTGAATCAACATTTTAAAAATATCAATGATGATACAAAGCACAAAAGTATTGTTAAAATGCCTATGTTTACATGTAGATTTTCATGGTAAAAGTAGATTGCATCCATAATAGTGTTACATCTGCAGAGTATTTGTTACGAAATTGGTGAATCATTCATTAAATAATTATCTTTTATTATAATAGACTAAGTATACTTGACATTAACAAAAACATCCTCATGATCATATAGTTGCATCATCATATTCATTCACATACATTAAAATCATTTACATCATCATTTCATCATTCATACATTTCAATCAAATCATTTTACATTCTCATCATATCATAACAAAAATCTCAGCATACATATATCTCTATCATTCCATTTTCACAAACATACATCATCATCACAACTCATTGCATTCATCCATTTATTATATCACATATCCATATATAATCCATCTATTTGATCATAATGTCCATCAATTTATTGCATCATGTATCATTCAAACATCTTCATCCATATATTACATTTACATATAGTATATCATTTAAACACACCAATCCATAATCATGTATCCATATAACATGCATCCATACATTACCATTATGTGCATCATACACAGAACATCATATCAAAGCATACCATCATAATAATAAAAAAATCACATAGCATATAAAACATCGAAGAAAATGCATCCATCAGTGAGTCATAAAGAGCACATAATAGATCATAGAATCCATTACATCTCATATATATCAAAATCACAATGTCAAGTATACAATGATGTTTGAAATGAAGAGAGATATAACATAAAAAATGGTTGTCTATCAAAATAATCAAAGTGTACATCACATATCAAATGTAACACAGACAACAATCATGTGTTGCTAGCTCCAAATGGTGTAGGCATCATAGGATCAGGACCCCTACCACCAAAAGAATGAGGATCCCTGGGATCTCTAGGTAGAGGCTAGGTAACACCTACACTGACAGTCCTATATTATGACCTAGCAGAATGAGACCTCATATATCTAACTCTTTGCTCAGAGGGAATTGTGTCATAATATCTCTCTATAGAACTCAATCTCCTCGCCACTGCGAGCAACCTCTCGCATGTAATTTGCTAGGGAGGTACCATCTTCCAATCTCTGCAATCTATTGGTAGAAGCCTGAGCACCCTCTACTGCAACCCTAGCTACATCCCTCTCAGTTGTCAACAAAGTAATCTGAGCCTAGGTTGCCTCGACTGTCTATCTGGCTGCATCCCTCTCAGCTGTCAATGTTGAGATCTATGATTGAGCTGTGACTAATTGAGCCTACACTGATGATAGAGTCTCTACATGCAACTCAACCTGTACCTACATTTGAGACTGGGTCTATTCTAGTAAACCCTGAGTCTGAAGAAGTTTCTCCTGAATGGTCTCTAATTGAACCTAAAGATCTATTATCTGCAACTGCTCAGAAACACCTCCCACAACCTGCCTCTTACGAGGCATGGTCTCACCAGGAAAATCTAAAGTAGGGCCCAACCCACCTGCAACCTCTCCACTATCAAATATCTCATCTCCACTACTCTCATCTTCATTTCTCTCATCTCCATTGATCTTGCCACCAACATCCTCCTCACCACCAACATCCTCATCGACCCCAACATCCTCCTCAGGCTCGACATTTGCCTCACCAACCACATCAACATCCTTTACCTCAACTCGTCCAAGATCCTCTCTCCTCTATCTCCAACCATGCACAATGGGAACATCCTCCTCTACAGGTAATAGGGAAGGCTCATGTGGAATCGTAAGGCATGGAAATGGATGCAAAGAAAAAAATCAGCATAATTTATCATAACTAGAGGCTCGACAATATCTAGCCGAATGTCCCACACAAATGGCTATAAAGCTCGAAACTCCTGAATTGCTGCAGCATATGACAAACAAGGCTCCCAATCTGTTATATTCGACTGATGATGAGCATAGTGAGCAACACCCTGGGGCATACCTTGTACCATCCCATATTGTCTATAAACTTGTCTGATCATGAATCTCTCTAATACCCAATGAGCACAACCAATCAGGATCATGGATTAACAAAGAAATGGTAGCTAAATATCATCATCATCCCAATGATCACAATCTAGGTAGGGATGCCATGTCATAGACTCTATGTCATCAATAACTCTCCTCCAGTACTCTAACTTACCCATTTTGTATTGAGTAAGCTGGTTAGCATATCTGAACACATAAGGTCTCATGGGCGGCCTCTATTTAACTAGAACTAAATGTGTGATAGCTATGTACTCCCACACCCATACTTGAATTAAAGTAACAGTGGCCGATAAACTCCAACCACTAAGATACATAGCTAAATGTAAATCATGATATAAATGGGCAAGCATACACATACCCCAAGCAAATCTGGTGCCATGAACAATCATACTCTCTAAAACTAGGCACCAACCAACCATGAATCCATTAGACCTACGATTAGGACTAAGGAATCTGTCGATGAAACTAGCAAGTACGGTATGCAAAGTGGTGTATGCATCAACCATCTCACACCAAGGAATCCTCTTTTTGATAATACCATAATTCTAAAACAATCTGAAGCTATAGTCCCACCCTGCTCTCTCGAATCATATATGACATCTCCAATAATCGGAAGCTACAAAATTTGCTAAACATCCTTTGGGGTGACTATCATCTCACTAGTAGGAAGGTGAAAGGTGTTGTGCTCACTATGCCACCTCTCGGCTAGCATTGTCAACAAACCTTGATTAATCCTAATCTGGGGCATGTATAAAAGAGGAGACAATCCACAACATGTGATAATAGCCATCTCAAGTTGTGCCAACCATGGTATAAGATCAAATGTCCAAGGGAAACACTCTGGAACTTGGAGGATTCCCAATTGCTCCTATAACATCATCAAAATCAACAAATTCATCACAATCATCAAATAACATCAAAATACCATATCAAATGAAGTCAGCTCTTGGTGAGAATTTTGATCAAATATCATGAGCACACATCATTAAACCTCACCTATCATGAGGTCAATTATCAATGTGTCAAATCAACCTCACCTATCATGACATCAATCATCAATGCATCAAATCAACCTCACCTATCATGAGGTCAATCATCAATGCATCAAATCAACCTCACCTATTATGAGGTCAATCATCAATGCATCAAATCAACCCCACCTATCATGAGGTCAATCATCAATACATCAAATCAACCTCACTTATCATGAGGTATTTCAATCATAATTACTCCTCACCTATCATGAGGATAGTTATCATTAGAACAAACATCAGACCTCACCTATCATGAGGTCAAAAAATCATGTATTTGATTGGATAAATCATTCATATCAAAACAATAGCTAATACAATCAAAAATTGAGAACATCAAGAACAAATTGACAAAAATCAAAAACACTTTGATTTAACTGCCCTCAAAAGGCATTAAAAGCACTACAACAATGACATGTGCCATTTCATCAGATAAAAGCACTATTACAGATGGACAAAGTACAATTTTCTCAAAAAGCGCTAAAACTCTAAATGTGCTAAAACAAGAGGTTGAAGCACTAAAAAATCTAATCAAAGCGCTAAAAATCCAAAAGTGTTAATGTATCTTATAGAAGCGCTACAATGACTATCCTAAGCACTAAACTTTGCAAAGTGCTAACCTAACCTATATACGTGTGCTAAAAGTCTAGAAGTGCTACAATAGAACTTAGAAGCACTACAATGGAATTTTAAAGCACTACAATGGATTCTAAAAGCGCTAAAAGGAGTTTAAATTTTAAAAATCTGAAAAATACACAAAAAATGAGGAAATGCACGAAAACCAAGGAAAAATAATAGACATACTAGAGGTCTGAATGTGGCCGACCGCTGATGTCATTGAACACACTTGAAATGGTGGGTGTGATATGGAATTGACATCATGCTCCAAGTAGCACAAGAATCTCTCTCAAAAGTTTTCAAAAGTCATAATGTGCAAAAGATTTTGAAAATGACTTTTTTTAAACCTTTTATAGGTTATTTAAAATAGGATTTTTTGAGATTAATTTAATTTTCAAAGGGGAGATAAATTGAAATTTATCTAGGACCACTTTCTTCATCAATTATCAGGAGATAAATTATTTTATCATCAAATCTCCATCGAATCTACATCAAATCATCAGAAAATCATAAAAATTCCAAAAATTCCAAGTAATAAAAAAAATAAAAAAATCATTAATTTATCTCTCGAGGGGGCATATATCCATCAATCACTTGAAAACATGTTTGGGGGACATTGAAATTTCTCGTCAATACTAGCAACAGTAGTACAAAAATTTCTTTGAAGCAATGTGTAAACACATCACTTCAAAGAGGGGAAAATTGTATACACCTAAAAATGGTTTGGAGAATATAATTAATTAAATATGATTTATTTGATTAATTAATCATAAATTCATCTACTTAGTAAATAAATAGAAATATTTATTTATACTAATTTCACTATTAATTCTTCTATTTTATCACATTATTTCCTCTTAATTAAATAAACAAAATTAAATACTTTGTTTTATTTAATTATTATATTTATTATTTCTTCTATACTTTATCCATTAATTCTATCTTAAAATTAAAAATGCAACTTTAATAAGTTTGTGTTATTTAATTATCTTATCATATGCCTCTTTATTAAATGGGTAAATATCAAATATTTGTTTTATTTAATTAAATCTTCCTAATTTTCTAAATTTGAATAAATCAAATATATTCAAATAAAGGCATAAATCAAATCCCTCTATTCACTCACTAATAAAATTAGAATTTTCAAATCTAATTAATGGAATTGTCATTGACGAGAAAAGCCTCGGGGACAAACCTACAGACAATCCTCTCAATCTTGTGCCTCAAATCTTTCCTCTCATCTTGCCTAGTGTTTTCATTGGGAGGAACAATCCTCCATGATCAGCTCCACCTTCTCATCTCTTACCATTCAAATCTCCTGATTTAATCTCAACTTCTGTTGTGTTATCCCTGTGCAAAATTGTTGCTGGAAATTTATAGATATAGCCTTTTGAAGAATCAAAATGATCTGAGAAATCCCAATTTATGCAAACTTACTCTATAGGAATACAACTAAGCAACCAATCAATCAAGCAATCATAAACATTAGCATTAGCATTTTAGTACATCATCATAGCATCATGGCATTATTAGATTTCATATCATGTGAGCATCATTAGTTTTTTACTGTAGCTTCCATTTAGCAGGTTTCATGTCAGGATAGTTTACAATAGCTCCATATCATCTTGAAATAATTCTTAAATCATCACATCACTACATTTAGCATCCATTCCATTCTCTAGATATGCATTTTAAACAATTACGGTGCTTACAAATCTGAGAGCTTCTGTAATTTGATAAATCTTTGGAGATAGGAGACAATGAGACATCTTTAGGATTTTCAATGTTTTTAATTAGTTTAATTCATGCTAATCTTGATCTAATGTCTTATTAAGAAGTGTTTTAGATTTTCTTTTACTTTTTACTTTTTCACACTTACATATACAACAATCACAACAAAAGGTACACTCTTCCATGGACATTATCATTTGTCCTCCTATTGTGATTAATCTAGATGATGATGATGATGTGATTGCTAAGATTGATGAAGAGGTACACAATGATTTGAACAAATTATTTTCCTCTTCTATGAGCTTAAACAACAAATCTCCTACAAAGAGTGTTGAATTTGGTGCTTCCCCTTGTTTGGCACTTGCTCTTGTCCCTTTGGCTAGTTACCCACCTTCGACATACCATGAACATGACTAGGAGGCAAATGACTTGCTTGATGGTTGACTCACATTTTCCTTAATAGTATTTTGCATTTTCTTTTTCTTTTTCTTTTGTGTCTTTGCATGTGCATAATGTGATCTCCCATGACGTTTTGTTTGATGTTCTATCACTTTGTGACATTCCTCTATTTTTGCCTTTATTTTTCTCTGTTTCGTACATTACTTTTTCCTTTTCTTTTGTCTTTTTCTTGTGATTTCTTTTTGGGAATGATGCTAGGGATCAAGACATTCATGTTTCCTTCATGTTGACCCAAAAGGATTTTCTTTTTCATTTGTATTGTGTTTTTATTTGGGGAATGACGCGAAGCACTGAGACACCCTATGTCTCTTCAATATTGACCCAAAAGGTTCTTTCTTTGTATTTTCTCTCTTTGTGTCATTCTTCTAGTTCTATGTATTCAAGGAATTATGACAATTCTTAGCTCTCTAACCAATATTGCAACAAAGAACATACTGACCCAAATCCATAGATCCCTTATGTGTTTGGTGTTTTCATTTTTGTGGGGCAACCCCTCTTTCTTTCCCTTTTCTTCACATTACATAGCCTTGTAAACATATGACTTGGCATAAGGGATTTCCAAGTTTGATCTCATGTCTTCTATCTTCTTTTTGCATTACTCATTGGCTGCTTTAAAGTAATTTCTCATAGTATCTCTAGTGTGTAGCAATTCCTTTAAAGTGGGGGCATACATTAGCATTATTCTTTTGCATTTTGTGTTTTTCCTTTTTTTTGGTTCTTAGTGCAACCTTCTTACTTCATATGATGCGTTTGTCACTTTGTGGATGAAATTCAGTGTGATTTCCTTCATAAGCATGATCTATCTTAGCATATTACATTCCTCTTGATGGCTTTATGTGACACACTACATCCCCTAAGTTGTGAGTTTTCTATCCTTTAATTGGTCCTCTCTTGGAGACATTAGACACAATGTTCCTTGAGATAAAGACCTCACATGAACTAGGCAAGACTCCTTTGAACATTCTTTGCATGTTGCATTTTGCATTTGTTATATGGCCACCTTACATAACATAGCTTGCATTCCTATGGTGCCATCGTGTTTGTTCATGAGCTCCAAGCATACGAAGTTTTTCTTCTCTCATGAAGCTCAAAATTTAATTTTCTTTTGTGGTGCCCTATTAAAGTTATTAGGAGATATAACTTTGATATGGTTGGGTGGGAAGCCCATTCCAAGGCATGACTTTCCCCATAGCCACTTGCATGTGTGTGAGTGCATACCAGCCATGAGTGTATGTTTCTCACCTTTTAGGACTTCTCACCCAATGGACAACCATGAGTTTTGTTGCCTCAGAGTGAGTATGCATTTTTCTGGATAGACATCCTAGATCTGATCCACAACAGGATGGATAAACAATTGAAGCTTGATTTGATTCTCTTTTTTTTTCTCTCGCTTTCATTCTTTTACATCCTTCTCTTTTGTGTTCCCTTTTTCTAATGCTTGGTTTACCATGGGATCTTGATCGTGGGGGATTGATCGCCCCTCTCGATTTATTTTGTCTCATCTTGCCAGCATGAGTGCATTTGGATCCCTCTTGATATGCATGCTTGGCTACTTTAGTGTGAGTTTGAAGCAAGTTCATCCTCTCACTAAAGTGGGGGCTAAATGTAGTTCAAAAAAATG
>VDFB02258249.1:0-26081 GCA_007258455.2 Sequoia sempervirens | reverse complement strand
TATCTTCTACAAATTCAATATATATGTGGGTTTTTGAAGAATATTTTAAAAAGATATTTATTTTCAAATGTTCAATAAAGTTGCCAAGTTATTGCTGAGTTTTTCCTCGAGTTTTAATTTTTTTTGGGCTTGCCAAGTTCGAGTTTTTCAACTATGGTCTTCAATGAAGATCACACAGCAAATACCGAGAGGGTAGGGGTGAATCAGTATTTGAACACCATAGAGCAAGTTAAAACCTTAAAACTGAAAATTAGAGAAAAGGAAAGCATAAAGACAGAGACACCAAGAATTATCACGTGTAAAACCCTTTCGGGTAAAAAACCACGGTTCAACAGATTCTTTCAATAACAGATTGGACACCAACCCAGGTTACAGAGAGTGAGCACCAACTCACAGAACTATTACAAAGGAAGCAATTGCAAAGTTCAACTTAATAGGTTTTGAATCAAATAGCTCAAAATAGAGTAATAGAAAATGGTTTTGAAACAAAATCTTAAATCTCAAAAGATACTAAATGATATTGAAATGTTCTCATTGATAGCTATTTTAGCAGATTTGTAAAAGAGTAAAGGGAGTGTTAAATATTTTTCCATTAGATAATAAAGAATTGCTAGTACAAAAAAAGAGAGCAACTACTTAAGGCACAATTTTAGCTATTATTATTCAAGTAATTTTTCCTTGATTTTGCATATAAGTGGATGATGGATAAAAACATCAATGGACTTTGAGTTGAGAATTTGAGAGATCTTAAGTACAAGTTTCAATGGAAAATCAAAGCACAAGGAACATTCCCTTTCAATGGGATAGTTGCTGCTGAAATCTATCTGGATTGTTAAAGATAAAATATATGAGGCCTGCTTTAGGAGGGATTAAGATAAGCCCACAAAACTAGGGCATGACTTCTCTGAAGGCATGTATTAGTTTTTTCTGATACGTATTTAACATGCATCGAATGTTACACTATATATGTCTAAAGCAATTGCATATTTGAGAAGCACACTAGAAATACTGTCAGGGGGGGTTGAATCAGTATTTCAAATCTTTTTCAATAACTATGAATGCATAAAACCATATAAAGCATAAAGAGAACAACCATTAAGACACGAACACCAAATTTCTCGTGGAAAACCCTTTCGGGTAAAAAAACATGGCATCAAATAGCTTTCATAAACAATTTCAACTCATCATATATGGTGGGGGCATTGACCTCCTTTCTGATACTAGCAATTCACATATGAGAGGGGACAAACCAATGAGGCATTGCTCATCCTTGCAATCCACATAGGTAAGGCTCCTTACCACCCTAACTCTTACTCTAATGATCATGGTTCAATCTTCTCAAAGTCAAGACTCTCTCACACACTTCCTCCATGGAACAAATATCAAGGGCAACCTCATATTACAAGTTTTTTCCTACTACCAATAGTGCTTTGGCTTTCAATGTTAGCAAAGGTTCTATGTAGAATCAACTCCCCTAGGATTGTCTAGGCCAACTCCCTTAGACAAAGCCTTTCCCTGACAAGAATTCTCAACCTGTATAGTGCTACACCTACAATGTTATGATAATATCATTGGTTCCTCCAACACATCTCTAAACACTAACATCCATGACTTTTGGCTCCCTACCTAGGTGGTGTTCATTTGTTGTTGTTGCTTTGAAAGATCTTTGCTGCTCCCATCTATTTATAATTGTACTATTTGGGGTTACAATATTTAGGTTAAACCCCATGTTTTTTTCCCCTTTCTTGCTTTTTTGTTTTGTTATTTTTGTACAAGTACAATTTCAGTCCCATAGATCTTTTTTGGTCATTCATAGACATTAATATATGACTTTGTTACCATTTCATCAAAAAAGACCTGAATACAAGTCAAATTTGAATGTGGTCAAGGCCCTAGGATGGATCCCTTGGAAGGCCATCCTAGGTTCCTCTAAATGGACCCCAATACAATCAAGTCCATCGCATAGAAAACTTGAGCAAATCCAAGTTCATCTAGTAGGAGAGCTAAACTAAATCCAAGCAAACCACCCCAAAAAAATGATTTTTTTTAGTTTTTAAAAGTTTTTCTATATTTTTGACTTGATGGTTGACCAGAAAAAACAACTTGATCCCTAACATTAGATCTGCTCAACAACTGTCTTTAATGAAGTGTACACATAACAGAGATAAATTTAATAAAATAACAGATTTTGTATTTATCATTCATTTTGTATTTGTTAGTGATTTACATCCATTAAGTAGGCAAGTAAAAGACAGATTATCTTTTGATCAGAGTCAGTTGGGCTAATTCTAAATAAATTGTATATGGTAATTGTATGTGGACTGTTATAATTAATTTAAATCCATGTATTTCAAGTTATTCTACATCAGCAATTTATAATCAATTTCTATGTAAGTTTTAATTGAATCTTCATATTTTTTAGTCGCTCAAGCTATATTTTAGTATAATTTATAGGTTTTTTTTGGGATACATGTTTTCATATATTTCAGTAGCTATTTATGTAATGATCCTAACTAGCATCCACACACTTTGCTTTGTAGCTTTCTATTAGGCTATTTTTTGGGTATCTATACGAAATGGCAGACCAGGTATTTATGTTGTTGTTTTTGGTATTTGCAGTATCATTTTAATGAAATGAAACACTAACCTAGGATTTAATTGGTAGCACATAGAGTAATGTTTCATATAATTTTTATGATTGAAAGATTGGACTAGTTAGTGATGAAAAACATATGTTTTAGAGTAATTTACATGAATTATGAAACTTTGTGACATCAATAAAACCCTCCAAATTAGAAAACACCTTGAAAAAAAAAACCTTTGAAATTAATTTGAAACCCAAAGCTAAAATAGATCACAAACTACTGCAACAAAAAATGATGATCGTGATTGATATATGGGTCAAACTTAGTATAAGTATGGCCTGAACAAATTGACAAATAAGTTGTACAAAGGTGTTTAGATGCATCAAATCAGTCAATGATAGGTTGCAACCCTGGACTGCCTGGGCGCTCCTAGGTGCTCCCCAGGCTGCTCCCATACCCAAATGCTCCCAGAGCGGGCACAAAGTCCAATTTTGAAGAACCCGGTAACTTAATAACCTTAAAACCACATTTTCAAAGTTTCAAATTTCTTAAGTTGTATCATATCATGCACCTAAGACATTCTTTTCAAAAAGAAGTAATACTCAAGTTAAAAGTTGTACTCTTATTGTTGATGGTACATGGTGCATTCAGGGAAATAGTACATCATCATCATCTGAATATTCAGATGAACGGGTAGCAAGACCTGCTCCAGGGATAGATGAATACTTTAATGAAATGATATATTGCACTTGCAAAAGGTGCCAAAATAGGAAACTAAAGAAGCGGTGACTTGTTGGTATCCATAGATTGAAGTATGGAGTTTATATAGAAGAGGTACACTATAATTAACAAATTGTTATTCTTATCATAAATAAATATGCATATTATTTAATAAATTATTATTGATCATTTCAATTGATTTTTTGGTGAAAATCCGCTTCCAATTCCCGATATTCTTGAAGAACCAATGGATGTCACTGATGATAGCCGCTCTCAAGATGAAGAACAAGACACATTTATGGATGAAACCACTTTGCAAATAAATGAGGCTGGTATTAATGAATTCATCCAATACTTCTATACATCTTCTGAAGAAGTTATTGATTCACCCCTAGCTCAGTTGGCTAGGACACCTCTTTTCCCAAATGCAGATAGTTCTATATTGGTGACACTTATGTTGTTGTTGAACTTGAAGGTTACACATGGATTGACAAACACATGCTTTATCGATATATTAAGGTAGGATTCAATATTCTTATAAATTAATGATCTAAATGTCTTGAAAGTTTTGAATATTGTGTATACTTATCTTATAAAAATCATTTGTTGCCTCATGTAGACTTTTGGCAAACAAAATACTTCCAAAGGACAATAAGTTGCCTCATTCTCATAGAGAAGTATCTTCAGTGATGAAAGACATTGGAATGGAGTACAATACATATGATGCATGTCCAAATGACCATATAGTGTACTATGGAAATAATGCAAATTTGCAATAGTGCCCAGTTTGTCACACAAACAAGTATCGTCAAGATCAAGTATCCAAGAAGGTTCCTTATAAAGTACTATGACACATTCCACTAAAACCAAGATTTGAGAGGATGTTCAAATGCAAGGAGTTGGCAAAATATATGCATTATCATGCACAAGGGAGGAGCCAAGATGGTGTCATGCGTATGGCTGCAGATAGCAAACAATGGAAAGAGATTGAGGAAAAATGGCCACATTTAAGAAATGAGCCAAGGAATGCAAGAATTTCTCTAGCAATGGATGGTGTCAATCCTTTTGGAGATCTTAGAACAACATATTCTGTTTGGCCAATTTTCATTATTAACAACAATCTCCCCCCTTGGATGGCAATGAAAAAGGAGCATGCAATGTTAACTCTTATCATACCAGGTACTAGAGCATATTAATGCAATGGTTTCTTGAAAATTATATAAAAGAAAAATTTAACTTAGTTAAATCCTAATAATTTTTTTTTTGTTTATTTAGGGAAGTATCAGGTAAAGGATATGGATGTATACATGGAGCCCCTCATTGATGAGCTTCGTGAATTATGGGATGGTGTAAATATGTATGATGTATCAAGACCTATCAATGATAGAAACTTCCTCTTTCATGCGATCCTTATCTGGACAATCCATGATGCCCCAGGACTCTCTGTTTGTTGTGGTAATATATTATAAATTAAATTTCTAATTATTTTATTCATTTTACCATTTTACTAAATATCATTTCCATTCTTATTTCAAGGCTACAAACAAAGGGGAAACATGGTTGTCCATCATGTGGGCCAAAAACATTGTATAGGCAGTCAAAGGATCTGAATAAAATTGTGTATGATGAGTACAGACAATTTTTATCACAAAATCATCGCTATCGAGTGCGTGACAAAAAAAAGTTCAATGGAAAGGAGGTGGAAATGAGGAAGCCAATAAAGATGAACCCTGCTAGGTGGAAAGCACTATATGACAAAAAAGAAGGGACAGGCTTTCCACTGGGAATGAAAAGACTATCTATTTTTTACAAATTACAATATTATGAGAACTTGCCAATAGCCCACCTATTTGATACTATGCACATCGGGAAAAATGTGGCAGAGTGTTTGTGGAAACATCTAAATGGAACCAACCTTGAAGCACAAATAAAGTTACGAAAGGACCTCCAAGTTGCCAATATCATGCCAAACATGTGGTTGCATGAAAACAACACATTTTTTCATGCTCCATGGATTTTTACGTCAAGGGAGAAAGAAAACATCATTGATACAATGAAAAGCATAAGATATCCTTCTGGTTTTGGTGGGACATTAAAAAACTTATTCACAAGAGATGGGTCAGAGTTCTTAGGGCTAAAAACACATGATTGGCACAATTGGATTAAGGTAACTTTTTAGAATGTCACATTTGTTGGCAACATAATTAGAAATTTGTATATCTTAGTGATAACATAATTTCATGCATATTTTAACATTGTTTTTGTTAATGGTCATGTAGTATGTGTTGCCCGCAACAATACCGAGCACCTTTGATCATGATGTCACATTAACTATTTACAAATTATCCAAATATTTGAGGTATTTTGAATCCATCATGCATACTCTTCCATGACTCTTATCCTTTGAAGTGCATTATTGGTAATACCTTTATATATGTTTATTCCTTTAGTTTTGAACAAATAATAAGTCTTTATTATAATACACATTAATATCTATAGGTGGGTTTCATCTAAAGAGATACATCAGGATGAATTGAATTATTGGAAGAGGAATGTTCCACTTTTGATGTGTGATATTCAAATGTACTTCCCTCCGAGCTTCTTCAATTCTCAAGAGCACTACCTTGTACACCTAGTAGAAGAGATTGAACAGTGTGGTCCTATCCATATTCGGACAATGTGGCTCGTGGAGAGATATATGAAGGTTCTAAAACAATTTGTGAGGCAAAAGGCTCGACCGGAAGGGTCCATGGTTGAGGGGTACATGGTTTTCCAGACAATGGTTTATTTGAGTGAGTACTTACCTGAATTACATCTTGAAGCTCCTCGATTATGGGATGGTAACCAACCTCAATCATTTGAAGGAGAAAAATTAGAGGGTCAAGGGACTTCAAAGAGGATAAAAGGTATACAAAAATGTTTGAAGTAATTGTTTTTATCTTAAATTTTATAGGACATAGCTTTAAATCATTATTAATTTATTGAAAAATTCTATTTTTCATTGTAGATGCTAAGGAGTGGGAGTCATTACATTTGTATGTTGCATACAATTCTGACTTTATGTTGGAATGGATGGAGAAGTACACTGAACAAAAGAACTTAGAGGATGAAAAGGCATGGACCAATGTATATAATAGACATGGTCAAAACACTGCTTGAGGACTTCCTGCAGCCCATAAAAGAAAATGGCCAGATAGATGCTCATGGAATTGGCTAAAGACCAATATTGAACATGAGGCAACAAAGGGGAAGAATAGAGTGACACAACAACAACTAAATTTTGGTAAAGGATCTAGAAATGGGGAGGTGATGCATATATACTAACATATTTGAGGTATTTAGTGATTTTCCTTTTAACTTTTTCATCCTTAAATCTAATTAGTTAATATTTATATGAATACAGGTAACATATTACAAAGGAATATGGAATTTTGGTCATCATTTTCGCATCAAAAAGGTTGATGACAAGAGACAAACTTATGATTGTGGAATTTCAGCATCATTTGAGGTGGAATGTCGTTCACATGCAAATGATAGACAACCAATCACAAACACACTTCGCTATTATGGAGTGTTGGAGGATATTATAGAGCTTGATTTTATATCTTTCAAAAAAGTTATTTTTTGTGTTCAATGGTACAAGCTTATCAAAGTGGGTGAAGACAAAACTATATTCCTACACAAGAATGGATTCCATATGATCAATACATCTAGGTTTGAAGCCACTTCTGAACCTTATGTGTTTCCAAATCAATGTGAGCATATATTTCTAATTCCCAATTTAGAACAACCTGGTTGGTCATTCGTGATTGATTATGATCCAAGAGGACGAAGAGTAACATTTGTTCAAGATGTAGAGGACCATGATTTTCTTGAAGATGCAGAAGTCCCCCTTGAAGACACAGATGGCCAAGATGGAGATGATGAAAACTTTATTGGTAATGATGCATATGACCAAGATGAAGATCATGATGAGTTTACTGAAGTTTCTGAAGGATATGAGCAACCACATGAGCATCAAGTCCATGAAGATGATGAATTTATTGATTTTCATTTACCTGTAGTTGAAGGTGAAGAAGACCATGAAAACTATGGTATTAATTTATTTATGAATTTAGGGCCCATTAATGATGGTGCATTTATACCATCAGATGAGGATATTTCATGTGAGAATGACATTTTTTGATCATCATGTTCACTTTAAGATGGTTGTGAGGATTCAATACTTGATATAATTAACTCTTTACAGGTTCAATATTAGTTCTGGGAGTTTACAGTGTAGATGATTAGGAATTTTGAGTCATTAACTTGTCTATTAGTAACAGACTTATGCTCAGGTCAATCAGGTATACTGAGTTTTTGTTAACCTGTGTTAAATCAGGTGGCTTGGGAATTTCAAAACCAGGAATGATTGTAGGCTAGGGTAATGCTGATAAAGAGGAAGATGCTGCAATGGTTGACTGTGTGGAAAAAAACTCTATGAATTGCATCATGGATTCAACATTACATCTGCTCATAGTTGACTTCTTATAATTGTCACCCTCCACAACTGATAAAGATTTCATTTTAGCGAAAAAGGAACAGCCGTAGAAAATATGTTGAGTTTAAATGTCACATGTCTCTACAGTTAAAAACTATATTAACTGCATATCAATTTTATATGATGGTATTTTTGTAATCAATAACCCTACACATCTAACCCTACACTCGTACTTACCAACAACCTTCTATATAGTTACCTTTTAACTGCAAACCTGCCTAATGTTAAAGCCCTGCCTGAAAAATAAAAAATTATATGCCCTGTTAAATACCATTGAAAATAAATATGTAATGTGAACCAGTACCTCTTAGATTAGTGTTTGAATTTTGGTCTTCTGGGTTGCAATGGGCTTTGCTAGATGAAGTAAGTTTAGGGCTATGAGGTTTCCTTCCATAATATCTTTCCACTAATACCTTTAGAGACTTTTGTTCAATGTGGTGTTCTGCAGAGAGCCTAGGATCTGATGTTTCCTTTCCGAGAAAATCCCAAGGCCTTCGTTTTCAGGTAATAACATGCTATTAACATGCTAATTAACATGCTATTAACATGATAAAAATAGACTGGGTGCCTATAATTTGTAACCAACTGTGATCCATAAAATTATTGAAAATCATCAGTCTTCAGCTGGGAAATCAATTTCCTCTTTGGATGAATCTTCTGAAATTGATTCCATTGACAACTTGTCATAGCTACAACACTTGAATATAATGGAGTGTGTAGGTTTAAATAACATCCCTGATTCCATTGGTAACCTGTCACAGCTGCAACACTTGAACATAGAAGGGTGTAAAAGTTCAAATAACCTCCCTGATTCTATTGGCAACCTATCATAGTTGCAACACTTGAACATAGAAGACTGTAGAGGTTTCAAAAAATCTTCCTGTTTCCATTGGCAACTTGTCACATCTGCAGTACTTGAAAATAGAAAGTTGTAGAGATTTAAATAACCTCCCTGATTCCATTGTCAACCTGTCACAGCTGTAGCACTTCAACATAATAGGAAGTTTCAAAGGTTTAAATAACCTCCTTGATTCTATTGACAATCTAGTGCAGCTGCAACACTTGAAAATAAAATATTGTAATGGTTTAAATAACCTCCTTGATTCCATTGGCAACCTATCACAGCTGCAACGTTGAACATAGAAGGGTGTGTAGGTTTAAATAACCTTCCTGACTCCACTGGAAAACTATCACAGCTGCAGCAATTGAACTCTTGAAACCAAATGGTTTTCATCCTCTAATCTCCAAAAATCCTAAGGAATTTTCATCCTCATATATGATTGCTTGAACATAAGTGCTTAGGGAAAATTTGACAAGAGTTTACAAAATATGGAATACTACTTCAAAGAAAATAAAAAATATAGCAATGGCCTTAAAGGGTTTAAGAAGTTAAAAAACAATGCTGAGAATAAATTTAATATCAGGTAATAGCATGCATGGAATCTAAATCACAGGGGAGAATGCCACAATGTAAAGTACAAGGCCAACCAAAGCTAACCAGCCATAGTTACTTGGGAAAGATTGTGTGTACCAGGATCTAGAACTACTAGTGAAAATGTCAGCAACAGTCCCATTGTGAATTAAATAGCTACCTGGTTGCATCTAGAATGATTAGACATAATATGATCATAATAGATCTAGTAGGAAGCATATGCTTGCTATAGGTGATTGACATTTAATAACCTTTCATTTTTTAGGTTGTTGTTGAATAGGATCGAAGATATACATATACCTTGTTTTGAGGAGCAACACAAAACACACATGCCTTATGCAAACAGTCAAGGCATGAAATAGACCGAGATGTGTGTTGTTCAGAATGTGTGGCAGTGCATAAAAGTTCAGCAACAAAATGGTTTTCTAGTCTCATGACACTGGGCGCATCTGTTGTAGTAAGGTAGAAGACCACTGATAATAAAACTAATGCTCCTATTACACCAATCAAGCTCAATATTGCAAGTCGCCTCCTTCCGGATTGATCTATTAGAAAGATGCCAGCTGCTGTGCCCAATGCATTGATGCCAGCAACAACTAATGACAACAATAATGTTGTCTTATGACTCAAGAAACATTAGAAGTTATGTAGATTCTTTTTCAAGGAAATACTCAAATTAAGAAAATGGCACTTCAGTCCTAATTAGTGAATTTCATAACATATTTGCTAACCCCTTTGCATACATCTAATGTATGAACTAGCAGTAGTTTCAGAGCCAATGCTACAGTAGTTATAACACAACTACATACAAAAATTTAAATAAGATACCCGTTAAAAGCCTCCTGGTTTGGTATATGCCCTGATCTCAGAGATTGAAGCGCCCAATCTGAAAAGATGAGGTTGTATGTGTATGTCAACAACATCAGTATGGAGAAAACCTGAGTAAGGTGTCATGCCTAGCCCCTATAGGCTAAGTCACAAGATTCGAATTCGAATTTGAATTCCTCAACAATGAAATTCGGATGAAATTCGGTAAGGAAAAAATTTGAAAAGTATAAAATTCGGATCAAATTCGCCTTATGTAAATTTTTTTTTCTTTTTAATAAATATAACTAATGATACTATATTAATAAATTAAAACTATTGAACTTTAAATATAATTATTAAATAATAAAATATTAAAGTATTATTCTAACAGTTTTCTTGAATTAGCACGAGATTGTAGGTATATATATATATATTAAAATTAGACTTTGCTTATATTATGGCACCAAGATCCCAAGTGCTATAAGGCTTGATAATAATTAGAAGTGCTATATTTTATTTAAATAGTCATTTTTTATTTTTATCATTAAAAAATTAATTATTAAAAAAATATTAAATTGATTTATATTTAAAAAACATATGATTAATAAGTGAAGTAAAATAATACTAAATATAAATATATTAAATATAAATAAAATAATTTTTAAACTTTTAATTAATGTCATAATTCAATTAAGAATATAAGATTGTTGTTTAAAATAATATTAAATATAAAAAAACTTCAAAAAAGCATAATAAAAATATAACATTTTGTTTAAAATTTTATAAAATATAGATTTTTTTTTTAAAATAAAAAAAACTTTAAAAAACCTAATAAAATTTTTACATTGTTTTTTTAAAATTTTATAAACTTAAAAAAAAAATTAATAATATTTTAAGATTTTATAAAGTGAAAAACAAAACAAAAAAACCTAATAATAATTTAAGAAGTTTGAAAAACAAAAAATCTAAATTTAACGGAGACATGAAGTTTTTTCACGGATGCTTGAAGTCGCGGACGAGTTGCAACTTGCAAAGACAGTTCTTCCTCACGAATCTGTCTGAAATCTCCACAACGTGTGAATCCAAGGCCCAGTGTGTGGAAGGCTCGACAATGTAGTCGGTCACTGTTATAGATTTAAACGTCGAACCAAAAGCTCTTTTCAATTTCTCACGATTTTTTGAGGAATCGGTCACAATTTGGAATGTTCTTCTCTGAAGATCGAAACAAAAACCCTAAAAACCTATTAAAAATATATATTTTTGAAAAAAAATAGGGTCTCTGTTCCGTACGAATTTATTGGTGAATTTTTACGAATTTGATAAGTTTTTTATAGATTCGCCGAATTTCGAATCTGATGCCAAAAATTCGGCGAATCTTGTGACTTAGCCTGCAGGATTAAAGGATTATGGTGCTTAGTCCATGGGCAGTGAACTAACTTCAGAAGTAGCTGTGTTTTTAATTGTACACAAAATGTAATGGAAATTAAGTAATTTGAATATTTTGAGTGTTCTATTACTGGATGTTTGTAACATCAATGAATATAGCTTGCAATTTTTTTTCAATTGGCAAAGTTGTTTCATTTTATTTTTTTACTTTTAACAATTAACCTGAAAGACATTTTTGTTTTTGGAAGCTTTATGCAATCAACACCTAAGCAAGAGAAACACAATACCTTAAAGCTGAAAAAACTTTGGAAGTTGAGGATTGTTTATGTTTTTCTTATGTATGGAAACATAATGAAAATTATGTATGTTATTATTCATGTGCTAGTGAATTTGACTTATATTACTAATATCAATTGCATATGTTCTTTAATTAATATTTTGTCATTTTATGTCATTATGTGTTTCTTTAAGAATGTGCCAATGGGTACTCCTGATTCTACTATGGGGGATCCATTGATCTTAAATGGGCTAATTGAAATGCTAAGGAACGGGCAAGGGAAAAACATTGCTATGATGGTGAATGAGGTAAGTTTGAAAATTATCTTTTATAGGTTCAATTATCTTATGTTTCGTATTATATTATGTTAATTTATGTTTGTGGAATGCAGGCCATCTCTAAAGTCGTGTCGACACCTATCACGCCCTTTAATACATCTAGTATTATGCCAGGGGTAAGATGATCTAGATTCTTGTGCATTTAATTAACTTATTTCACCTTTTATATTTTTTTAATATTTGTGTTTTTGCTATAGGACATTTCTAGAGTAATTCCCCCAAGAATGCATCTTGTTGGCATGCAAGATCCAATTATGCCATCCGATACACCCAATGTTGTGCAAAAAGTAAGATTCAATCATATGTTTGTGTTGGTTTGATTATGTTATTTCTGCCATAATACCACTTTAATATTTATATTTGTGCCTTGCAGGATGTTTCAAAAAGATGTGTCATGCCCTCTACATCTAGACCGGAAACACCTATCACAATTGTAGCATCAAGCACAATACCTCATAGCATGCCCTCTACATCAAGTCTAGGTTCAGTTAGAGTTCTTCCACCAACACCTGAACAAGTTTCCTTGAGGAGTCTTATAGAGTCACAATCAAGAATACTAAGGATCCTACCAGATACTCCTGAAATGTTGAAATTAGGAGAGAAATATCTAAGCAAATTGAGTTATGGGAGAGGACATTATTGGGGAGTGCAGGGCTTACTTTAGATGAACATGTATAATTATATGGAAATATTATCTTATTATTCTTTTCTAGTTCATATTTTACTTTTATCAATTTCATAACATGTTGACTAGTAAAAGCAGTATTGATGATTACATGGTTGCTTTGTGATTCTAATTTGTGATTAAATGGTTGTTTGATGATCTCATTGTAAATACAGGAAATAAATGACAATGTGACTGATGTACCTATAGGGGCATCTACCTCAACCCCTATAACTACAACAATATCCTCGGTGACCACAAAAGGAACGTAAGAAGTTACAATCTTGCTCACCTCAGAAGGAAATGTCTTGAAGGATGAAATGGGGTTGAAATTCTTTCACTTCATTTTTCGTCGTGCAGAATAATTATTTGGCAATACCATTCAAATGGATTGGAGGAAGCAAGCCAATGCTAAGAAAGATGAACTATTTAAGGATGTCATAGTAGCATTTGGAAATCCTGGTTTTAATAAAGAATTTATTTTAGATATTGCTCGGAAATACATTCACTTTAAACGAGACAATCTAAGGTCAAAGCTAACAAAAGACTTAAGATATCCACGTCCAGCTTGGATCACGGACCAAGTGACATTGCACGAGCTTATGAAAGATTCCAAATTTAAGAGGAAGGTCCACAATAATCCACACTATAGGCCATCTGCACGACCAGGATCTAAAAGACACCTTCGAGATATAACAAAAGCAACACAAGCTAGGGTGTCAAGTATTGGATCTGATAAATTAGGATCTGGTGGGTACAATAGCATTTGTGGTGGCTTGGTAAGTCAATAATTTCATCTATTGTATTCTTTATTTCATAAAAAAGTCATGATTAACTTGTGAGTTAATTGTATCTTATGAGTCATTATACCTTATAAATTTGGTTATAATTGTTTATGTAGGTTCACCAATTTCAAAAGGAAGCTTCAGAGGACCTCCTAAAATATGCTTTACTACATGGTTCCAAAGGCCTTCGACAACATATGCTAGATCAAGGGGAGAAATTAGTCACTAGTCATGAATCTAAGGTAAGTTCTTTGCATGATGGGATATAATAAAATTTCATATTTTGCTTTCATTTCCATTGCAAAACAAATGATATAGATATTGAAATAGATAGATACACCTAGAATTATAATAGTTTCTTTTTTGCATAGAGAAATGAAACAAGCAAAGCTAAAACTGTGATTTGATATGTTATTTTAATGAGTTAAATTTTGTTGTGTATAGGAAGCCCAACAATCCAACTCATCAGGTAGTGAGCATGAAGAGGAGCTAGAGGAACATGAGGAGCAAGTGGGAGAAGAGAATAATGAGGAGGGTGTCCAATGTGATGAACAATTGACACCCACAATTAGAATAGTGCCTCGTATTAGTATAGTTCCTCATAGAAAGAGGACATAAAGGAAGAGGATGGATAGAAACAAATTAACAAAAGACATGTTTGCTTCTTATGTTTGACTCTATTGTTGTCTAATCATGTGGGATTGATCGTGGATAAGAAAACAATAGAATATATAGATTAGAATGCTTTTTTTAGCTCTTAGGACTTATTGGAAGAAAAGAAGAACTTAACAAAATGATTTTTTGCAAGATCTTTTATGTTCCTTACATTGATTATTGCAAGCAACTTGCCTAGTTTTCATTCAGACGAAAAAAGTTCCCTGGTTTTATACAATACATTGTTCATTGCCTACTTTATATATATATAATGTATATAGTGTTTCATGTACAATTCATTTTGTGAAGTCTAATCACTGGTACAAGAGAAAAGTTCAAAGTACTTTCTATAGTTTAAGGATTTTCCTTAAACTACTCACCTCCAAAAGAGGACATTGTTATTCAAAGTAATGCACCTAGTGACATCTACATACTGGTATCAAGGGAAAGTGGTAAGTAGATTGTTTATAACTCTAAATTTGTTACATCCTTGTGGTTCTCTTTATTGTCTCTTTATCTACTTTACAAGTTAGCATGCGTAATTAGATAATCCAGAAACTCTACTCAAACTGATTTATGTTTGTTCTGTTTTGTAGGATGAGATTGCTTCTAGGAATGAATGGAAATGGAGAGGTAACATTAATCAGCTCTTGTTTGATATTTCCTAATTATTTCATTATCTAGTGGTGTGACTGTGAATACACAAGTAATTCAGTTATCATAATGGTGAATCTAAAGAACCTTTCAAAATTTGCACATTTGTTTTCATGTCTGTTCTATCACCAACTAGCTTATGATTGGGATAATTAGTAATCCCACAGCACAGATTATTAGAACCTTAACAATTTTGAATGTTAGTCTAGCACCACAAATGGCTGTATTTTCTTCTATGGGTCCCAACATTATCACTCTAGGCATCATCAAGGTGAGTTATGTAGAAGTTGAGAAAGCCAACTTCACAGACCCTGAAGATCACCTACATGCAAATAACCTGTCACAGAAAGAAGAGATGGAGACAAACAAGCAAGGGTGCTCTGAAAGCTGAAAAATGTATTCATCCAAGAGAGAGATAAATTACAATGATGAATCCTTATAAAAGGATATTGTGCAACCCTAAAAGAAACCCTAATAGGTAGACATTTAATAATTAATATAATTATTAAATGTCACAAAATGCAAACTAAAGTGAAATCTTAAGAGAGGAATAAAGGTAATTTAATCAACATGATTAAATTAAAACCTTTACTCTAACACCCCCCCTTAAGATGAGCAAAAGTGCAGTTACAAACATGTGCAAGAAAGCAAAGGTAACTACAATGCAAGAAAGTAAACTTGGGTCCCGGCAACAAGGCCTGATCAGGTACCCAATTACAACCAAATCTCTGTAAAGTGGAGAAATAGAGAAAACCTCATGGGAAAAACTCTACTCCAAAAAGAGATGAAAGAAATAAATGCACTAATAACAGAAGGATAGGAGGTGGATAACATAAGACCCCCCATAGACAACTTCTATCATATAAGTACATGTACAATGGTCTCCATAGGAGAAAAAGAAAGAGACTAGAAGGCCCCCCCACAATGAAGAAACTCTTGTCGCACATATGGATGCCTGAGGTAGAATCCAAAAAGAGATCCTGAAGCGGCATATAATATTCCTCCCCTTGGGAAGAAATGGATCCAAAGGACGAAGATGAAGAAACCCTGTGAAGAGAGAAGAATCAATATGTCTCAAGATGTGTGCCATAATAGGATGCTGAAGAATCTCTCTGTTTGAATTGAAACAAAAGATGTCAAATCCAAACTGAACTGAAGACTCAAAAACTGCAACCTCTGAATGCACAGATGATGGTGGGCTAACAGCTGGAATATGGCTGTCAACAAAGAGGAGCTTAAAATCCTCAAAGTAATCCTCCAGATCTGCAATATAGGACTCTACAAACAAAGATGAAATGCCTGCAAGATAAGAATCCCAAGTAGCCATGTCTAAAAGATGTATGATGTTCTGCTTAGCTGAATCAATAGGAGCCAAAGAAGAGGCAATATCAAACTGATCAAGAACAACAGGAGAAGATGCTGATACAAGTATAATCTCAGTCTGAAGAGTTGGAACTGTGAGACAATCCTCTAATTCATCAGAATATATAAGGGTGTCTAAATACTGAAGCTCCTTTAAAGTATCATGATCAAAGGGTGCATTCTCTCTCCAACCAATGGGTACAAGACAATCCAAAGCAGGATCATCTGGGAATGGAGAAAGATTGGGGTCTCCATAGATCTCCCAAAGATGTGTCCAAAGTGAGTGAGGACAATCAATGCCCGATATAGCCCACACAGTGTCAGAATCAACACTAGACAAAATAACTCCTACTATGTGATTTCTAATGATATCCCAAGCTAGTTTTCCCTCTGAAGTTGCTGGTCTAGGTATGAGATCATACAAATAAGGAAAAATATTAAGCCACCTACAATGTGTAAGTATACCATTTGCCCATGACTCATAATTACCCCGTTCCAGAAATACAACTGAAGGGTGAGTAGAAAAACCCATGATAACTCTTCAAATTAAAAATCTGAGACTAACTAACCTCAATACTGATAAATCAGATCAAATAAAGCCATCCCATGCAAACAAATCATTTCCAAGTGCTGAAACGTCCAAGTAATTGACAGATGTGTGAAAACACAAAATACTGAATAAAAAGTACCTGGTGTAGATTCTAGAAAAATAAATGATAGATCTGGAAAGAGCACAGAAACCCCTTTCCAATGCCTCTTTGTTTGCAAAAAATGAAGTCTGTATGCAAAATATATGGCTCCAGGAGTGCAAAAATCTTGTTCTGACTTTGACTGAGAAAAACAGCATCAAAACGGAAAAAACTAAAAATCAGACCTACACCATCAGATTGGTGCTGGAATCAGCTTTCCAACAGTATCTCGTTTGAAAAAAATAGAGATCGTACGCCCATTTTATACCCAATTTACTGAAAGTCTCCTGAAAATGCACAATTAGGTCCTTCAGAAGCCCTAGGGGCTAAAAAAAACTGGCCCCTGGTCCGTTGGGCGACCAGGGGGCTAAGGTCTGGGCTGTCAGCGGAGCCCCTGGTTTCCAATATGACTAGGGGCGGGGGTTTGGGCGGCCGTCGGTGGAGGGTGTAGCCCCCGGTCCTTTATATGACCAAGGCTTTCCCTTCAAAGCCCGCGGGGGTCGAAGCTGATGCAAGGGCAGCGGTGGTGGCTACCACCGGCGGCCCGCCGGTGGCTGGCGGCCGCTGGGTGGCGGGCGGGTGGCGGCCCCTTCTGAACTGGTAGCGCCCGTTCAAAATCAAAAAAATGCCATTTTTTACAATTTTTTTTTATTTTCGTGAATTTTACACCTCGAAAATTGTGCCTTGGGGGCCGTACGACACCTGAGCAAAATAATTTTGCCTCCCAGATCAACTATGTCCAAATAGGTCATGCCATATATGAAAATATGGGTTTTTGGCCACTCTGAATCCAATCGTGAGGTCCGTTTGGGCCCAAAATGCACCCAAAAAATGGAGTTACCCAGATCCTCAAAAAAAATGCCAGATCTGATGCATGCGCTTGTAAAAAATGCTAAAAAAATTGTTTGGAAAGGAAACCAGATCTGAAAACTGCACCAAGACCCTCTCAAATTAGCTGAAGAATCCCAAATTTCTTCTGTCAAACCCTTGTAACTCCAAATTCTTTAGAAGTCGAACAGGAAGCAGCAGGTCTGGAGCTCTGATACCATGTAGAAGTTGAGAAAGCCAACTTCACAGACCCCGAAGATCACCTGCATGCAAATAACCTGTCACAGAAAGAAGAGATGGAGACAAACAAGCAAGGGTGCTCTGAAAGCTGAAAAATGTATTCATCCAAAAGAGAGATAAATTACAATGATGAATCCTTATAAAAGGATATTGTGCAACCCTAAAATAAACCCTAATAGGTAGACATTTAATAATTAATATAATTATTAAATGCCACAAAATGCAACTAAAGTGAAATCTTAAGAGAGGAATAAAGGTAATTTAATCAACATGATTAAATTAAAACCTTTACTCTAACAAGTTACTGTGATCATCACTTCCAGATCATGAGATTCATTCTAAATTGTAGTCTAATTTGTCTATTCTCGTGATAGCAGATCATTCCATTCTATAAACAAGTTGGCTTGGGAAAATTCAAAATTCCCTTGAATATACTTGAAGGATTTTGACAAAAAAATTACACACAAAACCTCCTTCAAGGAATGTTGAATAGGTCTGCAATCAACATATATATACTGATATCTTGTACTTGAAATCCTACCCTTTTTTAATGTGGGGCAGAGAAAAATAGCTTGACTGAAAATTGTGCACTGTCACATAATATAAAACACTATTATCGAGCTCTTTTGGACTTTAAGACCGCCCCCTTAGGTGACTGTCACGTGCATTTGACTAAACAATGTACCATAAAACCCTATGTTGCATAGTCATATGCACTATATTCAGTCACATTTAACCCTGCACAATCTGCACACATTACAAAGGCTTTAAATAGGGTTTGTAACTATGCATCAAATTCATTCATGAGATTACTATCCTTGCCACTGCATAGGTGTACTAGATAACAAGTCAGTGTCTCTCAAAGAATGCTGCCCCTATCTCACACATATGCATTTCAATAATGGCTACTGTCTCTTGGTGACCCTTGCATCCAAACTTTCATTTGGAATGCTCCTTGAAACCTTTTAGACTGTGACTCTCAAATGTTGTTCAGGGTTTTAGCTTGAACCTTGCCCACATGTGAGACTGTTGCTTTTTTTAAACCCTTGTCAAGTATCAATAAGATGTTCCAAGGATCATACTTTCAATGTGGAATCAAATTCATACACCTGATCATGCTTTGATTCAATTCATTTGGTTATCATATGAATCTTCTTCGATGTATATGCTAATAGGGCAATAGGTGGATTGTGACTGTGATGAAAAAGTGAAATCTGCCCTGCAACACCTTATTGACTGTCCATGCCAACATCAGCTCCATGAAATTTTTTAGTGATTTAGCTATTGATGCAGATAGAAAATATTATGACCGCAAACTTTTATGTTATTAGTGATTAGTTTCTAGGATTGCTGTGTGATAGTTTTTAGTCCCTTTTCTATTATTTCATTAGAATTGTGTCAAAAAGCTTGTTGAACATGAATGAGCCCCAAATGAAAACTGACTTTATTGAATAATATATCATTGTCTCTTCATAGATTTTTAGTGTTTAATGAATTATCATTGTTAGATATTAGAAGTAATAGGTACAGTATATCATGAGTTCCTTTGATTATAGTTGAGCGTAAAAGCTTTAATTAATTTGACATTGCTCTGTTTTTCAATATGAGGAACTAATCTTCCTCTCTGCATTGTGTCTATAGTTGCCTCTTGTGCATAAGGAGCTTTTTTCATCTGGGATACATCAACGTTCAGGTGTGCTTCTATATGGGCCTCCTGGTATAGGCAAGGTAAGGGGTGGACGGAGTTGATTGTGCATTTTTTCATAGAATCGAAATGTTTTGCAATGGCTTGAGTTTGTGTGTTTTTTTTGTGCATCAGACATTATTGGCAAAAGCAGTGGCAACTGAATGTTCCCTAAATTTCCTTAGTGTGAAAGGACCTGAGCTGATTAACATGTATATAGGAGAATCAGAAAAGAATGTTTGCGACATTTTTCAAAAGGTAGAGCAATAAATGTGTCTTTTGTCCTGAAAGTGAACAAGATAGTTGTGCTTAAGATTTAGTTATTGAGCTAGATCATGAAAGCTAATTTGGGACATTCTCATATGTTTATGACCAAGCAAGAGCTGCAAGGCCATGCATAATTTTCTTTGATGAACTTGATGCTCTTGCTCCAGCTCGTGGGGCATCTGGGGATTCAGGTGGAGTCATGGACAAAGTAGTATCTCAGGTATAATTACTAGATGCTAACTTTCATATATGACCTCTAGATTTCAAATTTGATTCAGGTACATTTTGCAAACACACAAATTAGGACAATGTTTATCGACTACAGGGTTTCAAACTTGTATAAATGTATATGATTGTAATGCTTCCTTATTGTATTGTGAACCATATGATTGTCTTCTGCAGATGCTTGCTGAAATAGATGGTCTAAACGAAACAACCCAGGTATCCTTTGGAAAACTCTTTATTTTATGGTAATATTTTCAAATTTAGAGTTTGGTGTTGTGCATTTATAGTCCATGCAGTTTATCTTTCTACAAGTGAAGATCCACTAAACTATCTTTCATTATTCAGGACTTGTTTATTATAGGGGCAAGTAATCTCTCTGATCTTATTGATCCCGCCCTTTTATGGCCTGGTAGGTTTGACAAATTACTGTATGTAGGTATCAGCTCAGACTCGTCTTTTAGAGAACAGTAAGTGTAAAGGGACTTTTTTTTTCCATTATTGATCTTTAGAAAGATTGAGATTTTTTTTTTTTAACATTGAAAATGCCTTTATGATTAGTGTACTTGGAGCATTGACCCGAAAGTTCAAACTTCATGAGAATGTATCATTGTCAGCAATAGCCAAAAGGTGTCCCCCAAATTTTACTGGTGCTGATATGTATGCTTTATGTGTGGATGCCTGGCTTCAAGCTGTGAAGCGCAATGTATGTATTCCATTTATGTTTTCTCATTATTTAAAGACCTTTTGCAGTACTATAGAAGCAATGACAAATTTGAAATAACTTACATATCAAAATAGAAAATATTAAATTTTAATGATTTGACTTATGGAGAGGAAACTTTGATTCCTTTGACCGATGGTTGGATGAGTCACTTAATGATTAGTCTATCCAGCCAGAGCCTAATGAAGCTATTATTATAGGGAGTGTTCTCGAGCAAGTAGTAGGGAATTAACTAGCGACCTTCAGATTGGAGAAAACTTCAACGGAGGACAGGAAGGACAGTGAAACAACAAAGGATGGATGGAGAGATGGTAGTTCACTTGCCCCCCTCCCCCATCTTCTAATTTTCCCTTCCTCCCATCTTCTAGGCTCTGAGGTCACTTGCTTTTGTTTGGTTCCTCTTTTTCTTCCTCTTTGCCCTTTTGTTTCTTCCATCCTTTCCCCTTCCCCCCTCCCTTGTACTTCGTGTCTTCTCATTCCTCCCCCTCGTCACTCTTTCTTCGAGGATTGTGATCTCCTTCACTTGCTTGGTCCTCCTCTCCTTGTGTTTTTTTTTTTTTTATAGCTCTCTTTCTTTTCTAGTGTTCTTCGTTCTTTTGTTTGTCTTTATATAGCTTCTTTTCTAATATATTAATTCATTAAATAGATATACATATTTTAACACATTTCAACACATTGATAGTTCGACATACATTTAAAGTGATTAATGTTTTTAATTTATTGATTAATTCATTTAAATCATCTAGATAGATTAATATATTTAAATCATTTAAATATATTGACCTATTTAAATAAATCTAACTTATCTTCCATCTTCATAACAATTTATAATATATCTAATTTATCTTTATAGACTAATATTCTTAAATTATCTAAATTGATTAATATATTTAAATCATCTAAATAGATTAATATATTTAAAATTGTTCAAATAGACTAATATATTTAAATTATTTAAATAGATCAATATATTTAAATCATTTAAATATATTAATCTATTTAATTATATCAATCTATTTAATAATTTAAATAGATCATTCTATTTAAATATAATCTTATAACTAAATAGATTAATATTTTTAATTATATTTAAATTAATTAAATAGATTAATATATTTAAATCATTTAAATATATTAATCTATTTAAATAAATATAACTTATTTTCCATCTTTTTAATAATTTATAATAAATCTAATTTATCATTATAGATTAATATTCTTATATTATCTAAATAGGTTAATATATTCAAATCATCTAAATAGATTAATATATTTAAATTGTTCAAATAGATTAATATATTTAAATTGTTCAAATAGATTAATATATTTAAATTATTTAAATAGATTAATATACTTAAATCTTTTAATATATATTAATCTATTTAAATATATCAATCTATTTAATAATTTAAATAGATCAATCCATTTAAATATAATCATCTAACTAAATATTTTTAATAGATTTATTTAAATAGGAATATAATAAATCTAATTTATCTTCCATCTTTATAATAATTTATTTCTAAATCATTTAATCTATTTAAATAGATCAATCTATTTAAACATAATCATCTATCTTAATAATTTTAATAGAATTATTTAAATAGGAATATAATAAATCTAAGAATAGATATTAGATAATTTAAGAATTTAAATCTTGAATATATTCAAGATTAATATCTATTAATATATTCAAAATTAATATTCAAATATCTGTTAAAATTAATCTTATATCTATTTTAATTTTAACTAAAATGATTTATTTAAATTATTAAATAGATTGATATATTTAAATAGATTAATATATTTAAATTATTTAAATATATTGATCTATTTAAATTAAATAGATTAATATTAATTATTTACATTAATTTAAATAAAGATTATTTAGCTTAAAAATAATTAAATAGATCTATTCAATATTAATCTTGAATATCTATTATTTTATTTTATTTTATTTATTTATTTATTTATTTATTTTTAAATAGACTGATCTATTTAAATTATTTAAGATTAATATATATTAAAAGATTTAAATATATTAATAATTTATATAATCTTTATATGAATATATTCTTTATATAATCTTTATATAAATAATTTATATAATCTTTAGATATTAATATAATCTTTATATAATCTTTTGATAATCTTTATATAAATAATTTATATAATCTTTATATAATCTTTAGATATTTATCTAAATATCTATTATCTATTTATATATAACCTTTTGAATAATTTAATTATTCTTAAATTATCTAATATCTATTTATATATTAATCTTAATTATTTAGCTTAAAATAATTAATAGATATTCAAGATTAATATTGAATATATATTAATCTTATCTAGCTTAATTTTTGAATATATTAATAGATATTAATATTAATTTTAATATTTTTAAGAAGAATATATTAATAGATATTAGATAATTTAAGAATATTAATCTTGAATATATTAATTTTATCAAGATATTAGCTCACAAATATTAGCTTATTAAATATATTATTATAGACTACAATTTCTATTCTAATTTTTTGGTTTGTGACTCTTAATTTTTAATTTATCTTTCTTTCATTTTTCTTCTTTTCACTAATAAAGATATATTTCTATTCTCTTAATTCCATTTTCTAATTTCTTTCCTGTCTCTCTTGGGCCTTTTGCCTTCTATCCCTCTACCATCTTTTTGCCTCTTTTTATGCCTGTTGGGTCTGCAACAAACCTTTTTCATCTCCTTGAGCTCTCTATCCTGATGATGGATCACGGAGTGTGATCCGAAACGTTGATCCAAAAAAAGCTTACACAATCTAATCCAGAAATAGCTTCTCTCATATTCTTATGGATTGTGGAAATCTAATAACATTGAGTTCAGTTCAAGCTGAAGGGTGAGAGGCAAGTGATCCCCTACCAGTTCAAGTCTGTTTTATGCCATGGTAGGTTGCAGGTAAAATGTCAAACACTGTAGATGCTGGCGATAAACATGATTCAGTTATTGTGGAGCATGGAGATTTCATGAAGGTCTAAATTCTTTTATTTCCTTATATTTTTTTATCTTTATGATATGATTATATCCAACAATTTTTTGTGTACTACCAAAATTGATTTCAAAGGTTACATTGTAGTTATATTAATGTTTAGACCTTTTGGCTACATGCACAACACTGGAAACTAAATTTTTAAACATTTATTTGGTATATTTAAGATAATATTATCCTCAAATAATATGTTCTGACTCTATCACCTAACATTTATAATGTATTCCTTTCCAGAGAGAAATATGGAATTATTTATGCTTAAAAATGGCCTTGCTAGTCTAGAAATACTCAAGGAAGATTTCCTTTGAAGAGAACAATTTTTGAATTTTTTGTTTCACAAGCAGCATGGTTCCTTCTTTTTAGTGGTTGCCAGCTAAGCTGAGGAAAAATATTTGGTGCCAAGCCATCTATATCCTCCATATGGCATGCAAAAATAAATATAGTTGTTGTTTTAGCTACTGTGTTAATTTAGCAATTTTGAATTTCAGCAGATTATAGCAGCTTCAAGCACTTCATTTCAGTTGAGCTTCATCCATTCATTGCCCAATACATAAATCTAAGGGATAAATGGGGACATGTCTTGGGGATTTTTCCAGGGATCCCTGCTCTTGTCACATTTTAGAAACCCCTTAGAAACATCCCCAGGGCCGTCCTTGATCCCTTGACTAGACTGGGTATGTCCTGGAAATGACACATAAATACCTGGAAACATAGAAAAATAGAAGGGGTGAGCCCATAAGATCCCCACACCCTTTTCAAAACCCTAAATTGAAGCAAACACATATACATTGAAAAACATCAAAACGCACTCATTTTGCCATTTTGTGAGAAAAATAAAAAAGAGAAGAGGAGAGAACAATAGTGAGAAGAAGAGAGGAAAAGAGAAGGGAAGAGACTAACTGCATCCACTTTGTCATTTGAGATAAGTTTACCATCTACTTGTTTTTTTGTTCAATTTTTTTTCTTTTCTTTGTTTCAGTTTGCAGCTATTTTTAATTGAAATAAGAAAGAGCAGTAGTGAGGGTTACTGTAGTGAAGAGGCTGGCATTGAATAATCAAACCAAAGAGTTGGGATTTTTTGAGAGTGTGGGAGTGTTGTAGGTGAAGATTTTGAGTGAGATCATTGAAGTAGAGTTGCATGGAAACAAATGCAGTATTAGATATATATATGATGAATTTTCAAGATCCCATGATACATATATGGTTGGATAAGGCAATTATAAATTGTACATATATTCAATTATCTATATATCTAAGGGTATAGAACATATATATATATATATGTGTGTGTGTGTGTGAGTGATTTTTATATTTTAGTTTGTAATGTTTGTTTTGTTATATTATGTTTGTATCTTTATTGTTTTTAAACATACATCTATGTGTGTTTTTGTACAATTTTTATTTTGCAAGTTTTGAATGTTTTTCACAAGCCTTAAATTGAGTAAGGCACCAAATGGTGTGGTGCCATATCCAAATGTATTGGATATGTCCCAAGTATAGTCTTGTTTATGGTTAAGTCTAGATATAGTATGCTTGTTGTATCAAGGAGTATCATATCCATATCCATATCAAATATCCAATATACAAATATGTGCATCTAGACAAGAGAGAAGTGTCCAAAAACTCTACATAGATGAGGTTGGGGCAAAAAATGTTGTACAAGTGTGATCAATCTAGCATGTGTTTGTAAATTAGTTGGCATGATGGTGGAGGGCGCTTACAAACACATTTTTGTAGTTTAATACTTAATTTAATTTGTCTAACTGTTATTCTTATATTTTTGTTGTAGTATTCTCTTTAATGTAAATATTAAATTATATTTAAATTTTATCTTTAGTTTCCTATCGGCTATCCCTTGAACCTCCTATAGGTGCAAGTGCTAGTAAATAACATTGCTCTGATGTTTTCTGATTGCAAGAGCCAGAGTTTTTCTTTAGTAGACAAGCAAATATTATGTTTAAAGGGAAGAGCATTGGGGCATTTGGAATTGTGCATCCTGAGGTAGTACAATATGCTGGCATTTTTTAATGTTAGAATGTTAATCTGTTGATTGTTAATAATTATAGTATAAATTATCTAAAGGTTGTCTTACATTTGCTTTCAAGTTGAAGAGCAAGAAGAATGTGTTATTAGCATGCAAATTTTATCTGGAATCAATTCCAGTATTTGAACTCTAATCTAGGTA
>VDFB02258248.1:0-26129 GCA_007258455.2 Sequoia sempervirens | reverse complement strand
AAATCATCTAAATAGATTAATATATTTAAAAATTGTTCAAATAGACTAATATTTTTTAAATTATTTAAATAGATCAATATATTTAAATCATTTAAATATATTAATCTATTTAATTATATCAATCTATTTAATAATTTAAATAGATCATTCTATTTAAATATAATCTTATAACTAAATAGATTAATATTTTTAATTATATTTAAATTAATTAAATAGATTAATATATTTAAATCATTTAAATATATTAATCTATTTAAATAAATATAACTTATTTTCCATCTTTTTAATAATTTATAATAAATCTAATTTATCGTTATAGATTAATATTCTTAAATTATCTAAATAGGTTAATATATTCAAATCATCTAAATAGATTAATATATTTAAATTGTTCAAATAGATTAATATATTTAAATTGTTCAAATAGATTAATATATTTAAATTATTTAAATAGATTAATATACTTAAATCTTTTAATATATATTAATCTATTTAAATATATCAATCTATTTAATAATTTAAATAGATCAATCCATTTAAATATAATCATCTAACTAAATATTTTTAATAGATTTATTTAAATAGGAATATAATAAATCTAATTTATCTTCCATCTTTATAATAATTTATTTCTAAATCATTTAATCTATTTAAATAGATCAATCTATTTAAACATAATCATCTATCTTAATAATTTTAATAGAATTATTTAAATAGGAATATAATAAATCTAAGAATAGATATTAGATAATTTAAGAATTTAAATCTTGAATATATTCAAGATTAATATCTATTAATATATTCAAAATTAATATTCAAATATCTGTTAAAATTAATCTTATATCTATTTTAATTTTAACTAAAATGATTTATTTAAATTATTAAATAGATTGATATATTTAAATAGATTAATATATTTAAATTATTTAAATATATTGATCTATTTAAATTAAATAGATTAATATTAATTATTTACATTAATTTAAATAAAGATTATTTAGCTTAAAAATAATTAAATAGATCTATTCAATATTAATCTTGAATATCTATTATTTTATTTTATTTTATTTATTTATTTATTTATTTATTTTTAAATAGACTGATCTATTTAAATTATTAAATAAGATTGATATATTTAAATAGATTAATATATTTTAAGAGTTTTAAATATATTAATAATTTATATAATCTTTAGATATTAATATAATCTTTATATATTATATAAAGATTATATTAATATCTAAAGATTAGATAAATTATTCTAGAGATTATATTTAAATAGATTAATATAGATTAAAAGATTTAAATATATTAATAATTTATATAATCTTTTGATAATCTTTATATAAATAATTTATATAATCTTTATATAATCTTTAGATATTTATCTAAATATCTATTATCTATTTATATATAACCTTTTGAATAATTTAATTATTCTTAAATTATCTAATATCTATTTATATATTAATCTTAATTATTTAGCTTAAAATAATTAATAGATATTCTAGATTAATATTGAATATATATTAATCTTATCTAGCTTAATTTTTGAATATATTAATAGATATTAATATTAATTTTAATATTTTTAAGAAGAATATATTAATAGATATTAGATAATTTAAGAATATTAATCTTGAATATATTAATTTTATCAAGATATTAGCTCACAAATATTAGCTTATTAAATATATTATTATAGACTACAATTTCTATTCTAATTTTTTGGTTTGTGACTCTTAATTTTTAATTTATCTTTCTTTCATTTTTCTTCTTTTCACTAATAAAGATATATTTCTATTCTCTTAATTCCATTTTCTAATTTCTTTCCTGTCTCTCTTGGGCCTTTTGCCTTCTATCCCTCTACCATCTTTTTGCCTCTTTTTATGCCTGTTGGGTCTGCAACAAACCTTTTTCATCTCCTTGAGCTCTCTATCCTGATGATGGATCACGGAGTGTGATCCGAAACGTTGATCCAAAAAAAGCTTACACAATCTAATCCAGAAATAGCTTCTCTCATATTCTTATGGATTGTGGAAATCTAATAACATTGAGTTCAGTTCAAGCTGAAGGGTGAGAGGCAAGTGATCCCCTACCAGTTCAAGTCTGTTTTATGCCATGGTAGGTTGCAGGTAAAATGTCAAACACTGTAGATGCTGGCGATAAACATGATTCAGTTATTGTGGAGCATGGAGATTTCATGAAGGTCTAAATTCTTTTATTTCCTTATATTTTTTTATCTTTATGATATGATTATATCCAACAATTTTTTGTGTACTACCAAAATTGATTTCAAAGGTTACATTGTAGTTATATTAATGTTTAGACCTTTTGGCTACATGCACAACACTGGAAACTAAATTTTTAAACATTTATTTGGTATATTTAAGATAATATTATCCTCAAATAATATGTTCTGACTCTATCACCTAACATTTATAATGTATTCCTTTCCAGAGAGAAATATGGAATTATTTATGCTTAAAAATGGCCTTGCTAGTCTAGAAATACTCAAGGAAGATTTCCTTTGAAGAGAACAATTTTTGAATTTTTTGTTTCACAAGCAGCATGGTTCCTTCTTTTTAGTGGTTGCCAGCTAAGCTGAGGAAAAATATTTGGTGCCAAGCCATCTATATCCTCCATATGGCATGCAAAAATAAATATAGTTGTTGTTTTAGCTACTGTGTTAATTTAGCAATTTTGAATTTCAGCAGATTATAGCAGCTTCAAGCACTTCATTTCAGTTGAGCTTCATCCATTCATTGCCCAATACATAAATCTAAGGGATAAATGGGGACATGTCTTGGGGATTTTTCCAGGGATCCCTGCTCTTGTCACATTTTAGAAACCCCTTAGAAACATCCCCAGGGCCGTCCTTGATCCCTTGACTAGACTGGGTATGTCCTGGAAATGACACATAAATACCTGGAAACATAGAAAAATAGAAGGGGTGAGCCCATAAGATCCCCACACCCTTTTCAAAACCCTAAATTGAAGCAAACACATATACATTGAAAAACATCAAAACGCACTCATTTTGCCATTTTGTGAGAAAAATAAAAAAGAGAAGAGGAGAGAACAATAGTGAGAAGAAGAGAGGAAAAGAGAAGGGAAGAGACTAACTGCATCCACTTTGTCATTTGAGATAAGTTTACCATCTACTTGTTTTTTTGTTCAATTTTTTTTCTTTTCTTTGTTTCAGTTTGCAGCTATTTTTAATTGAAATAAGAAAGAGCAGTAGTGAGGGTTACTGTAGTGAAGAGGCTGGCATTGAATAATCAAACCAAAGAGTTGGGATTTTTTGAGAGTGTGGGAGTGTTGTAGGTGAAGATTTTGAGTGAGATCATTGAAGTAGAGTTGCATGGAAACAAATGCAGTATTAGATATATATATGATGAATTTTCAAGATCCCATGATACATATATGGTTGGATAAGGCAATTATAAATTGTACATATATTCAATTATCTATATATCTAAGGGTATAGAACATATATATATATATATGTGTGTGTGTGTGTGAGTGATTTTTATATTTTAGTTTGTAATGTTTGTTTTGTTATATTATGTTTGTATCTTTATTGTTTTTAAACATACATCTATGTGTGTTTTTGTACAATTTTTATTTTGCAAGTTTTGAATGTTTTTCACAAGCCTTAAATTGAGTAAGGCACCAAATGGTGTGGTGCCATATCCAAATGTATTGGATATGTCCCAAGTATAGTCTTGTTTATGGTTAAGTCTAGATATAGTATGCTTGTTGTATCAAGGAGTATCATATCCATATCCATATCAAATATCCAATATACAAATATGTGCATCTAGACAAGAGAGAAGTGTCCAAAAACTCTACATAGATGAGGTTGGGGCAAAAAATGTTGTACAAGTGTGATCAATCTAGCATGTGTTTGTAAATTAGTTGGCATGATGGTGGAGGGCGCTTACAAACACATTTTTGTAGTTTAATACTTAATTTAATTTGTCTAACTGTTATTCTTATATTTTTGTTGTAGTATTCTCTTTAATGTAAATATTAAATTATATTTAAATTTTATCTTTACTTTCCTATCAGCTATCCCTTGAACCTCCTATAGGTGCAAGTGCTAGTAAATAACATTTCTCTGATGTTTTCTGATTGCAGGAGCCAAAGTTTTTCTTTAGTAGACAAGCAAATATTATGTTTAAAGGGAAGAGCATTGGGGCATTTGGAATTGTGCATCCTGAGGTAGTACAATATGCTGGCATTTTTTAATGTTAGAATGTTAATCTGTTGATTGTTAATAATTATAGTATAAATTATCTAAAGGTTGTCTTACATTTGCTTTCAAGTTGAAGAGCAAGAAGAATGTGTTATTAGCATGCAAATTTTATCTGGAATCAATTCCAACATTTGAACTCTAATCTAGGTAAGGGTGCTTAAGTTTGAACTTGTTTGAACCATTAGAGATTAATGTAGTCTAATCTACTCATTTTCTGAAGAATCTATCTTTACGATTACTCCAAGTGGACCAATGGTGATTTTAACTATTTATACAAATCTAGTGAATGAGTCAAAAACACCCAAAGAATTATGGGCTAAGATCTAGAAGCATCAAATTTAACTCAAGACAAGTGTGAGTTGTTACTCCAACGTATGTCAAAAGAGCATTCAACCATGTTAAAGTTTCCCTTGAGAACCCAATCTATAATGGTGAGTTATACCTCATCCATTTCCAAACTTAGCTCATATTAAGAGGTGATTGGGGTCATAGATAGAGCAAAGACCAAACAGTCCTCCTTGAATTTGAATGGTGACCCAAAGATAGTAGTTTCTAAGGTCAACACTAGTTTTGGCACTACTATGGCTGTCCTCTCTTTCCAATCCATTATTTTGTGTCTTTTTCTTAAAGTGGGAGATGGTTGTAACTTCCATTTCTTGGTACTTCTTCTCACAGCTGTTTCTTGTATTGTACTCCTTGTTATGCTAAAACTATCACAACTTCTAAACTGTTCTTCATTACACTAAATTTCATAGAGATTTTCCTTGTCCGTTTAGTTTTTTTTTTGTGATTGATTTACCTCAGCATCATAATTGAAATTGGCTTACTTGAGAGTTTTGGTTGTTCTGTGTGTTGGTTGTGTCTAAGTAGAATTTTATTGTTTATAATTTATAAAGTTAGAATTTCATGTATCTATCAGATCTATTGGTTTCTAGAGTTTTATACTTCAATTGGGATATTGGAGGTCATCAACTAGATTTTGATTTGGAAATTTAGAAGTCAATTTCCATAATTTAGATTTCCAATGTACTTCAAAATATTGTTTTCTATAGGAATTCGGTGAAATATATGAAGCTGAAGAAACTTTGGAACTGACTTTGGAATAGTTTGAGCGAGTTGCAGGGCTCTATCAAGGTGAAGAAGTTACTAGTACGGCTAACCAGTGCCAACTTAAAATTGCACAGTTTGTAGCCCAGCTTGAGCAGTAAGTTATATGAAAGAAAATATTTGTGAAAGTTTTTTGGGATCACATATTTTCACTTTTGGGCTATCAAATGACTAGTGTAGTGGTTGCTGATAATTGGATTTTTTTTGGGGTTTGATTTGCAGATTTATTATTTTCAGTTAATGTGTAGAGACTTGTGGATTTGTGGTTCTTTAAATGAATAATGCAAATGGATTTACTTGTTAAATCTAATATTGTTTGCTTGCAGGAAAATTTTGCTTTCACCGTATTGATTATCTTAAAGGAAGAATTCAACTCTCTCCAAAATCATATCAAAATCTTGAAAGGCTGTGTTATGCTCAAAGACGATTTGGAAATCTTGTCGTTCATCAATAACAAAGTACATGATTTAGTGGATTGTTACAATGAAAAGTTATCAGCGTTTGAAAGGACCATACATAAGCATGCAAGAAGAAAGTTCTCGTTCTGAAGCAAAATTGTCCAGTCCAGACAATTGAGTCAACTCTTTGTCAAACTACCTTGCCATGCTCGAAATAGTTATGCTGGTAGTTGGGTATATTCCAATGGCTTTTAGGAAAATATTAACATTTTCTCTTTCCTAGAAATGAATCGTTTGTGTATGTCATGTTATGACGTACGTGTTGCTTATGATTGTATGAACAAGTTTATAAACTATAAATAAAAAAATACTTATTGGCATTTACTTTATGAATTTGGATTAGGATGCATTATTTTCTTTGTTTTTTATGAACATTATGCTTTGTGTATTCGACAACTGTTCATTGTTCCAACTTCAAAATCATTGATAATTTCTATTATAATTTTCCATCACATTTGAAAAATAAAAAATAAAAACTCCAACAAATAGGAGGACGATGAGAATTTGAAAACATTGAATTGTTTATTTTTTTAATACATTTTTACATATTGTCTCTAAAGAAACAATTTTTACATATTGTCTCTAAAGAAACAATTTTTACATATTGTCTCTGTAGAGACAATGTCTTTAATCCCAACTATTGTCTTTCAAGAGACAAAAGTGAAATTGTCTCTAAAGAGACAAACGTGAAATTGTCTCTAAAGAGACAAAAATACTTCTATGTCATATTGTCTTTATAGAGACAATTTCATATTGTCTTTAAAAAGACAAAAATACTTCTATGTCATATTGTCTTTATAGAGACAATTTTATATTGTCTTTATAGAGACACCCCCTTAAAGACAATACTTGAGACAATAAACAACTTTTTTTCTGTCTCAATTTAAGACAATATACTCAAATATTGTCTTAAAAACTATCTTAAATACCCCCTTGATGTAGTAGTGTTTGTGACCTCACGGCTCCAAATTCTTTGCTTGTGAAGTGGAACTTTCACTGCTACTAGACCGTTCGAGGAGAAAGAAAACTCTCTCATGGACATAATTTAAGCTGTTAATGTTCATATTCAATACCACCAATATATTTTAAGTAGCATTATAAAGTTGAGTATATCAAAATAGTTAAATAATGTGTTTAAATCATGCATAGAAAACAACCACCTTGTTAGTCAATATTTCTTATGTATGCAAAGACAAAAAGTTAGAACACTTGTGGCATCACTATTTCCCATGCATGCAATGAACAAAGGTTAAACATTTAAGACCTCACACATACTAGCATTCCTTTAAGACCACATTCAATAGGAATACCACATTGATATCACTTTCCATAGATTATTCTAAGATCATAATAGAGAAAATGCATGCTCAAATTGTGAGTCCTAGAGACAAACCTACAAAATACAGTCTAGAAAATAAATAAAATTCTCTACTGATGAAATATTACTTTTGGGTTAAGGATGCTCTTGCATTGGACACCCTATGCAGAATTTTTGTGAGATTAGTGATCACAAGTAAAAGCTCAATGATATGAAAAACACTTTTGACAAGAAATCCAACCTTAGTGCACCCTCAATAAATGAATAGGATATAATAAAAGTTCAAGCTTTTTCCTTTACCTCTCCTAACTGTAATGCTATGTTGGGACATAGTTTAGCCTCCACCATCTATTATCCTATTTTTATTTATCTACACTACTCATGGAAAAAAAAATATTGACCTATTTGTATCCTCCAACAATTATTTCCAAACTCTTCTATTTTGTATGAATACATTTATGTAGAGAAGGGGGGTTTTCTACTCATGAGTCTTGTTATTCTCAAGAGATTCCCAAGGGGAAAACTGCCCTAAACTACCTCAAGGAACAACATGAGAGTTTTAGAATCGGAAAGAGAAAGTCACAAAGGTTTTTTGGAAAAACTAACCATCTTTTTGCCAAAAGATGACAACATGAAATACAAATGACAGCGTGACGTGCTGGTGTCCCAGAGTTGAACTGACATCTCGTACAGATCAGAAAGCGAGAATATCCTAGAAAACAACAAGGCAACTATTGACAATCTAATTATTGAGAACTTCAAGAATGTGACAAAGTAATAGAAAGTAATATCTTGACTGAAATAAGATAAAGTTAATGATAGAACTAAAGACGATAGAGAAAGAAAACTTTTCACAATAATCCAAGTAATGAAACCTATAGCACATGAATGTCTTCAATACCTACATATATAAGATCTAGAGAAACTGTTGGGGCTGTATAGGGGTTTTCCTCAGTCAAACCCCCATTTTGGTGTTCCCACCTCCACAGACAACCAAATAGATATAGAGGAATGAACAAAAGAGTGATAAAAGCAACCCCCGCTTGAGGAGGAGAATCTGTCACACAAAACAAAGATGAAATAGATAGGAGATATGAGAAATCCAAAGATGCTCGAAAGCACAAGACAAGGGAGATATCAGCTACAAAGCTTAAGGAAGCTAAAGGGAGAGATAAAGCTATGAGAGCCAAAAGAGTTGCAAAGAGCATTGTAAGAGCTTAAAAGTTGCAAATAGAGCTTGAAAGCATGTAAGAATGGTGTTGTAGTGAGTTGTGAAAGCTTGAGGTTGTTGTAAGAAATAAAGGAGTTGTGCAAACAAGAGCAAGATGGGAGAATGTTTGAGAGAGAAGCAAAGAAGGAGAAGAAAGCCAAAATGAGTTGAAAAGATAACATTTGAGGAGAGGATATGGAAAAGAAGATTCTTGAGTAGTTACAAGGCGACCCAAGTTGTTACAACTGACAAAAGAGCCCGAAAAGCGGCAAACATGCTAAAAACTGGTCATTTGAATGTTGAAATGTCATAGGATGCTAGTTTGTGGTGCACAAAAATCTGTGCAATGCACTAGTGTCTAGACAAATTGGACCACAAAATGACAAGAACAAGAAAAGAACAAGGTTTGACGTAAAGCTAAAAGGCAAGGGTAGCTACTAAAAAGGAGATTTTGAGCATCCTAAGAATGGAAAATGGCTTATGCAGGGGCTAGAATGATCCTACACAAATGCTAGGGGAGTGGACACTAAAGCAGATGCAAGAATTTATGTGAAATTGCAAGGGGTGCAATTTTACAACATTACATTTTTCCCCCACTTTAGTGGGAATATGAATCTAAACTATTATGCATGCTAAAGTAAATCTACTAAACATAAATAACATTATGGTACCAAAAGAATATTGTAGAGGAAGTAGATAGCTCTTCAAACCAAAGAAGCATGCCCCCAGGCTGAAGACCTATAAAAAAATTGCATTAGACAAGAAAGAGTTGCACAATATAGTAGTGTTAGAACATAAAAACTAATATGTCATGAGGTTAGAACATATACAAACACAAACACACAAACACACAAAAAAGTAAAGGATTTGAGTCAACAAATTGAAAGAGACTCTGATGTAGAAGGCCATCTTTGTACTATGCACGCCATCTCCAAATTAAAAAATAGCACATACAAGAATTCTAAAATAGAGATAAGAATGTAAGGATTGATCACTTCAAGAGAAGAATCCACCCAAAATTTAACGAAGCAATCAATATCGAAGAGAGAAAGAGCATATACTTAGGATGAAGAAGATGTAGATCTTTGATCTGACATACACAAAAGAGAACAAAATTTTAGAGAGAGAAAGGAGAAGCTAGAAAGGAATGAAAATTCCAAGAGAGATGTCTCCACAGGTACTCTCTCCTAAGGAGGTTTGAATGAAGTGAATTGAAGGCTCATAGACCAATAATGGACAAATCATGCAAGATGTAAGTGCTTCATAGGCCCTTGGGCCTGCAAAGAAGGCATTCCCCCAAGTACTCTCTCATGAAGGAAGCTTAATGTAAGGGGACTCCGTAGAGTCGAACTAGAAAGTGGCTTCACAGGTGCACCTACAAAGCAACATGTTAATCTATAGATAGAATATGTTAGAAGACAAAAATCCACACATAGCAAGCAAGAAGTAAAATGCACATATAGTCCATAATTTGAAAGCTTTCAAAGAGGTCCCTTGGGAACCCTTCAAAAGAAAAGGCCCATCCACTCAAGGGACACAGTATTTGAAAAAGCAAGGTCTAGTCAAGCTGCCCCCAAGCTAGATGTAAATGATTTCATTTGAAGGAGAAGCTTTCAAAGGGGTTCCTTTGGTAGGGAATCCATTCAAGACACAAAGGGGTGCATTCAAAGGAACACACCAAATGGGAGATAGGGAGAAGAGAGGGGGTCCTTAGGAAGGAAAGACATCTTCATAATGATTTATCACTGCTCCCATCACATAGGGGAGGAGAACCATGCAAGTTAATTAGAACAGTAAAGATAGAGGTAGGCCTTGATATCACTTGCCATTTTAAGAAGAGGTAGGTGCATCAACAAATAAATGAGTGATGGCACCTGAATTAAGAAGTTGTTGTAATTTTATCCTTCAAGGCCTTATATTCAATGGTGGAATGGCCAAGCACTTGATGGTATGCAAGGAAATAATTTTTTGCTTTATCATGCTTATGAAATTTCTTACATGTAGGAGAAGAAAGAGTAATCAAGTGGGATTTTAGAAGCCACAACAAAATACAATCTTGCTAAAAAAAATAGTGTGACACATCTTGCAACAGAGTTAGATGTGATTGAGGTTGTGGCGGAGGTTGTTGCACATATTCTCTAGTGAGCCTTTTTTTAGACCTTGTGTTGTAATCTCACTATACTTGCGGAGTGCTAGTCGTCAAGGTTTTGTTTGCGAATACTATGTCTTTCTTCCTCCATCCATGAGAACAACACTTAATCGAGTTCAATTTCTAGCTCCTGCTCTAGGGACATCCCTTGTATTTTTGCTCTAAAATGAGCAATCTCCATTTTAGGAGACCTGTATTCATCCACACTCGAGAGCACAGCTTTGCTTCTTTATTTTGCTATCTTTTGTTTTATATTCCCCCTTGGACAATTTCAGGGCATATGGCTATTGTTGAATAGGAAGCACCATATGTTCTCCTCTTTCATCAAATTGTTCCAGCCTAAGATCATTTCTCTACTCTGGATGTTCTTTAACATCTAAAGTGGCATGGTGACTGGAAATTTTTAGTTTTTAAATGTCGTCTATTGGCCTCCTCCTTGGGAAAGCCGTTGGTATGTATTTTGTTGATAGGATGGCCTGATTCTGCCCTAGGTCTGAGTGCTCGGCTTTGGAGGCATTGTCTACTTCCATTTGATGATAGCCAACTCATTAGCAAAAGTCCACATGAAACTCTTCATGTTGTTAATATCCATCATGACTGAGTTGGAGCCCGACATGTTGGATTGTGTGGCAGGATACACATACATGGACTACAGCGTGCTTGACGTCAATTGCATAGCGAAAGTTCTTGGAGAAGCTTCTTCTCGAGATTTTTTAGAGGGTTCTATGAACATAGGAATAGGGGGTCATGGTGGGAGCTTCCCAAAATTGATTAGACTATTTTTCACGCACACTACCACCTCATATGCATCGGGAAAGATATCTCCTCCCATGGAAGTTATCATAACTATGATGTCTGAATTGATAGCCTTTAGATAGAACATGAATTGCATCACATCTAGGGGCTAAGCAGTCACATGAATTTTCTGCCATGTTTTACCAAACATGGTGTTGAAATCACTCATGGCCTCTTGCAGGGCCCTTTTGATGGTGATCAATTGATGTAATAGTGAGGAACGATCTCCCTTTTCCCAAAATCATTCAAACAACATTTATCCTAGTTGGTCCCAGGAGATAATAGAGCCCGAAGCCAAATATCAATACCAATTTAAGGATTTTCCTTTGAAAGAGGTAGCCAATACCCTAAGAGTGATATTTTCCTCTAATATATTTTGTACCCTACATACTTTCGCTATATCTTGTAGGTGTTTGTGTAGTACCCCTCCATTTATGCTTATGTTTTATGTTTGCATGTTTTCACACTGTTAGACTTTGGTACTTTGGTTTGGATATTTTGATCACTGATTTTGAGTGATAGTGGATTCACTTTGAGATATGATGATACATTGTATGGTAATAATTGATTTCTGACATGCTTTGTGATAGCGTAGATATTTCCTTCAGATGTCATTACTATATATATGTTTATGATGGACTAACTATTATTTAATTTGTCAGTCTAATGTGACATGTATTGGTGTAGAGAACGGAGTTGAATCACTCGCTTGTGAGTGCCCTGTGATGTCCGTGATTTTCTTCACATGGTGTGTTTGTACAATGGATTATATATATATGTATGTTATTTGTTTAGTTGCAAGATTGTAGGTACATGACACCGACTCCACCTGGTTACTCAGGTCTGAGCGTGTCAAGACTCAACAGAAATGTTGATTGGGAGGTAGTAACATAGTTTATCCTAGTCTAGTCTTTAACCCAGTCATAGTATATTGTCAGTTTTAGTTTGGAGTCTTTGGTGGTCTTGTTTGTCCCTAATTGGATCAATTGCTTGAAAGGAAAATTTTGTCAATTTTATGATAGTTTATTATACTTTAATTTATTGTTATTTTTAATTAATTTTAAATGTTGAAAAATAAGGTTTTACATTTTATTTAATTAATTAATTAGTTTGTTTGGTTAAGTAATTTAATTATTGGGATTAAATTTATTTAATTAAATGAAAATTGTTTTAATTGTGTGAATAGATTTAATTTTAAATTAATTGTTATGTGGGAAAATTTGTATTTTGAAAATTGAAATTTTAAATTCTTTTAAAAAGGCATTTAAATTTTGATAAGGAAGAAATGAATGATTTTCATGAGGTTGTTGAAAGATATTTGTTTCTTCTCAACATGTGTGCCAATTGAATTAATTTCCTTTTTGGGTGGAGGATTTTCTCGGAGGTTATCTGGGACTTTGGGAAAAATAGAGGATTACCTTTTCTTCACAGAAATTGAAAGAATAGGGTGTTGTTAAAATTGTTTTCAAAGAATTTGTGATTTCCTTTTGTATTGTTGTATATTTCTTGAAGTTCTCTGGTTGAGATTTTGATCGGTGGTCCAATGGGATCTAGCCATGAGGCTTACTGCTACTAGGGAGGATGTGACATGCATGGGGAACTTTATCCTATCACGTTGTGAGGCTTTCAAAGAGCAAGAAAGCCTGATCCTAGGGGGAGCATGTGAGTACCCCTCCATTTATGTATGTTTTATGTTTGCATGTTTTCACACTGTTAGACTTTGGTACTTTGGTTTGGATATTTTGATCGCTGATTTTGAGCGACAGTGGATTCACTTTGTGATATGATGATACATTGTATGGTGATAATTGATTTCTGACATGCTTTGTGATAGCATAGATATTTCCTTTAGATGTCATTGCTATATATATATATATATATGTTTATGATGGACTAACTGTTATTTAATTTGTCAGTCTGATGTGACGTGTATTGGTGTGGAGAATGGAGTTGCATCACTCACTTGCAAGTACCCTGTGATGTCCATGATTTTCTTCACACGGTGTGTTTGTACAATGGATTATATATATGCATGTTATTTGTTTAGCTACAGGATTGTAGGTACATGACACCGACTCCACCTGGTTACTCAGGTCTAAGCGTGTCAAGACTCAACGGAAATGTTGATTGGGAGGTAGTAACATGGTTTATCCTAGTCTAGTATTTAACCCAGTCATAGTATATTGTCACTTTTAGTTTGGAGTCTTTGGTGGTCTTGTTTGTCCCTAATTGGATCAATTGCTTGAAAGGAAAATTTTGTCAATTTTATGATAGTTTATTATACTTTAATTTACTGTTGTTTTAAATTAATTTTAAATGTTGAAAAATAAGGTTTTACATTTTATTTAATTAATTAATTAGTTTGTTTGGTTAAGTAATTTAATTATTGGGATTAAATTTATTTAATTAAATTAAAATAGTTTTAATTATGTGAATAGATTTAATTTTAAATTAATTGTTATGTGGGAAAATTTGTATTTGGAAAATTGAAATTTTAAATTCTTTTAAAAAGGCATTTAAATTTTGATAAGGAAGAAATGAATGATTGTCGTGAGGTTGTTGAAAGATATTTGTTTCTTCTCGACATGTGTGCCAGTTGAATTAATTGCCTTTTTGGGTGGAGGATTTTCTCGGAGGTTATCTGGGATTTTGGGAAAAACAACAGATTACCTTTTCTTCAAGGAAATTGAAAGAATAGGGTGCTGTTAAAATTGTTTTCAAAGAATTTGTGATTTCCTTTTATATTGTTGTATATTTCTGGAAGTTCTCTGATTGAGATTTTGGCATATTTGGGAATTTGTGTTCGGGAAAGGCTTTGGAAGCTACAGGCAAAGCTATTCTTCACCAGATAGATTTTTGAAGCTAAGGAAAATAGGTATTTCGCTTGTTTTTTTCATTTTTTTGTTTTTGAAAAGAATTTCTGTGAAAAGAAATTTCATTTAATTAAAATCCCAGTACTTCTCGGGAAAAAAATTGTTTACTGTATTCTTTTTTTGTAAGGATCTGTTGGTTTCTGAAAACTTCCTTCTTTGTAGAAAATATTTGAGTTAAATTTAGTGAAGGGAAATCATTTAAATGGGAAAATGAATTTGAAACCTCTGGGGTAAATTAGTATTTGATTGGAAATTCTTGTGCATATGTTCTAGTAAAACCCAGTTGAAATTTTATAATTTCCCCCTTAAGAAAACCCTGTAGAATTTTCTTTATTTTTTCATAGGAAAACCTTGTGAATTTGTATATATATATATATATATATATTTATATATATATACATATATATTATCATATATAAATTGGATTGTGAGAAATTCTTTTTGAAAATTCCATATAGCTAGATTTGGAATTACATTTTAAATAAATGGAATTTATCAAATCATCATCTATTATTTTAATTATATAAATTTATTTTTGAAAATATATATTGAAATGTGAGGCAGGAAAGCACTCAGGGGCTCTAGCAGTGAGCCCACAAGGGGGAATGGTGGCAGAGTCGAGCCAAGCTGCCCTCACGGGCTGGTCTTGGCTCGACCATAGCGAGGCCGTGGGGGCGAGGAGCTAAAAGGCAGCCATACCCACAACACGTCTTTAGCAGTAAGGATAGGGGCTTAAAGCCTAACATTAGTGCCTATTTATCATTATTCCTTGTTCATGTATTATATATATATATATATTTATATGTAATATATATTAATAATATATATATAATACTTATAATTATATATTTATTTAATGTTAAGTAAATTTTGGAAATATATTTGTGTTGTTAATGAGATATTTCATAATTAATTTATTATGATAAGTTATTTAAAAAAAAATTAAATTAATATTCTTGAGTTTATAAAGATCACGTTTTAATGTGTGGTTATGTTATTGAGCAAAGTATAGATTTGATTTTCGTATTGAATGGAAGATAAATTAAACTCTAGATGATTAGTTTTGTACATCATATTTTGATTGATTGGATTTAGTAGATCCTAATGTGGACTCTTTATTTTTCAATTTGCTTTAAATCCTATTTCTTTATTGGGAAAATTGGGAATGTCTTAGATGTACAAGTCTTCCAGACAAATTGTATAACATGGGAGTTGTGATTGATTAAGTAGAATTCTTATGTCGACTAAGGTTGTGTACGTGTTTTTGCATGGTGTTTAGACATCTGATTTTATGAACATAGACATTGATGTTCATTATAAAAAGTGGTAGAAATACATGTTGTATTGTTGTGCACCTTGTTTACCTTAGTCAAGAAAACATAGAATTCCTTTGTTATCTTTAGGGGAGTGGCTCTGTGTGAGGGCCGACACACAAAGTGGTGTCAGGGTAACTTACAAAGAGTTAGTAAGTCAATGAAAATTAAACAACACAGTAGTTAGATTAAAATTTTTAATAAGTTTATTATGCCTCGCTTATAGACTCTAGAGCTAGTTCAATCTTAAGTATAAGATGAGAAGGCCTGGAATGGAAAATTGATACCTTGTTACTTTATAAGATATTCGATTCTGCAATAATTTTCAAATAGGGCCGGGTTTTGTAAGAGGCTACCAGGGTAACCCAAGTTTGGGGGCCGAAACCTAGGAAGAAACACCAGGGTAACCTTTGCAACATTGTGATGGCAGTCCACCTAAAATAACAGTTTACCTTGTGTACTTAGCACATTTGATTGTCTTAATTCTGGAAGCAATGCAACCATCAATCAGTTATATACTTGTGTCTAGGGTGAATAGGTTATGTCTAGGTAACCATATTACTATCTCCTAGCACAGGGGATGGACCTACGGGTACCACATGGTTGGGTGGAACGTGCACCTTACTTCGTTGGGTCCCCAGTTTATGATCATGGCAACGCAAGCTTCATGGATGGAGAGCTCTTACTTGGATATATGTGTACTTCCTTTATTACATTATTAAAAATCTTGTATTTGAAACATCCCTCAATTGTTTATGAGGTGAACATTTGTAAAATGTAATTGTAACTATTATTGATCTACCTCATCAAATGAATGAGTATTGTAATATTATTTCAAATGCAATGTAAGAATCATATTTGTACTTTATACTTTCATGAATGGAAATTCAATTGTTGTGCAATGATTACTTTTAAGTCTATGTTAATAAATACATGCAATGCTTAATACTAAAGTCATCTATGGAATCTCAAGTAGTATAACATCGCGTAACTTAGTGAATGTATGCAAATAATTAAGTTAACCTTAACACTCTAAAAAAATATATATATATTTCAATTTCGTAGACTATTGCAACATTCCTTCTGTTACAAGATGGGGCATTACAGATTGGTATTAGAGCCAAGGTTTCTAACACTGGACGCTCTGGGTTATCATGAGCCCATTAGGTTGACCTAGTACATAGTGTCGCTATCTGTTAGCCTTGGTTGATTAGTATTTGAGACTTGTTATTGCTCATGTGTAGGATCATGCCTAGATGATGTGGTAGAGGTTATGGTAGAGGTCGAGGCGGAGGCCAAGGGCCAATCCCTCAAGTTACTCCCCCTCTGAGCCCTCATCAGAGTGATCAGGCAGAGCAGTTGGATCAGAGGAATGAGGGATAGAATCCTGAACAGTCAAGAGTAGAGGGTTCACAGATATGCCCTTTATTAGAGGAGGTCCTAGCTCGAATTGGACCTAGACAGGAAGTTGAGCAGGAGGTAGTTAGAGAGCATGATAGATCTCCAAGGAGAGTAGATGATATAGTGCATTAGGATGCTATTACTGTAGGACACATGCGAGATTTATTGAGGGCACACCCTCCTACTTTTGATGGTACAGGAGGTGGATTGGAGGTAGAGACTTGGCTATTGGATTTGGGTAGATGTTTCTCCATGCACCCATATGGTAGCAATATCCATGCGAGATGCGCTATCATGCATCTGAGAGGATTTTCCTCTACTTGGTGGCTCCTGGAGGAGTAGAAGCTCCACTTAGATATTGGGTCAGTGTCTTGGGAGATGTTTCTGGAGAGGTTTAAAGCACGGTTGCTACCGGAACACTGGAGGCAATGACGGGCTGACGAGTTCCATGATTTACGTCAGTTGGCTCTATCTATTGAGCAATATGAATGTAGATTCTATTAACTCAAGAAGTATGTAGGTATTGGTGATGATGAGCCTATGCTGGTACAACACTTCATCAGGGGTTTAAATACCTACATTAGTGGTGGAGTTAGAGTCTTTGAGCCAAAGACTATGGAAGTTGTTGTGGAGAAGTCTTGTATAGTGGAAGAGAATCTTGTTATGGCATTAGGTGGTCACACAGGAGTATAGATTGGTAGTGCTCCTACAGTAGGTTTTAGTCCACGGGGTGGATAGGCACAGACAGGGGGTTCTTCTAGGAACCAAAAAACACCCTCTAAGGGTGGGCAACAACAGCAATAACGGACACCTCAAAAGAATAATAATCCACAACCACAACAAGGTAATAGCCCGCAGTCAGGAAAGAACTGCAACTGGTGGCGCAACAAGAACAATAGACAAGATCAGCCTACTCAGAGTGCTCAGTCTACTGTTAGTAGAGGTAGTTTAAAGCAATCCAATTCACCTTTAGGTGGTAAAGGATTTGGTAGATGCATTGGTTGTTACTTGTGTGGTCAGCAGGGACACATTGCTAGGCAGTGTCTGATGAGAGGTTCTTCTAGTTTTGGGCCTCGACCTACAGTTTTAGAGCCTACAGTGGGTGATGTAGGACGATCATATACAGTTTATGCTGTGGATGATAACTACCAAGCCAATCACCAGAACACAGTGGTCTAGACTTCAGGTAAGTTACATGGTGTTAGTGTTTCCATTCTTTTTGATTCTAGAGCTATCGACTCCTTTATTTCACCTACCATCGTTGAGCGATGTGGTCTTGTGGCTATAAAGCAAGGTGGTAAGTTGCACGTAGAATTCACCTCTGGGGTGAAAGTAGCAGTAGAGAACCGTGTACATAATTGTGAACTTAAAATTGGTACATTAACTACCTTAGTGGATCTACATTTTACACCTTTAGGATCGTATGATATAGTTTTAGGTATGGATTGGTTACCATCTCATCATGCTATGATTGACTGGCGACTTAAGATAGTTAGTTGCATTAATAATTTAGGTGCAAAAGTGGAAATCATAGGTGTTCAAAGACCTATCTCTTTGCAGATGATATCTACTATGCAATTAAAGAGATGCCTTTGCCAGGGTTGTCAACTGTTTGCAACAACAGTTACTGATTTGGAAGAAGGTGAGAGCTGAGAGATATCTCTTAATGATCATCCTATTCTTAGGGAATTCACTGATGTGTTTCCTAATGATATACCTGGAATGCCACCGAAGAGGGATATTGATTTTAGAGTTGATTTAGTTCCAGGAGTAGAGCCTATATCTAGAGCTCCATATAGAATGACAACTCAGGAGTTAGAGGAACTTCGTATCCAGTTAAAGGAACTATTTGAAAAGGGTTTCATTCATCCTAGTGTTTCCCCTTGGGGAGCACATGTTATCTTTGTAAAGAAGAAGGACAGATCACTTAGATTGTGCATTGACTATTGTAAATTGAACAAGGTTATGATTAAGAATCATTATCCTTTGCCTAGAATCAATGATCTTTTCGATCAGATCAAGGGAGCTAACGTGTTCTCTAAAATTGATTTGAAATTTGGTTACCATCAATTGTGAATTGTTGAAGCAGACATTCATAAAACTACATTTTGAGCTCGTTATGGGCACTACGAATTCACAGTAGTACCATTTGGATTAACGAATGCTCCATCAGTATTTATGATTTGAATGAATGGTTTTTTTTGTACATACCTTGATCACTTTTTCCTTGTATTTCTTGACGATATTCTGTTATATTTGAGAAACATCAAGGAACATGAAGAGCACTTGAGATAGGTATTGCAATTTTTAAGGGAAAATCAATTGTATGTGAACCTGCAAAAGTGTGACTTCTTTCAAATTAAGGTAAAATACCTTGGACATGTGATATCTAGAAAAGGTATTGATGTGGATCCTTCAAAGATTCAAGCTATTGTAGATTGGCCTGTGCCTACTAATGTAGGTGAAGTTCGTAGCTTTATGGGTCTAGCTGATTATTATAGGCGGTTTGTTGAGGGATTTTCTAGAATTGGTCATCCTATTACTTCTCTTCAGAGAAAAGGGAAGAAGTTTGTTTGGACAAATCAGTGTCAGTTGGATTTTTAGACACTTAAAGAAAAGTTGACTAATGCACCTATATTGATTGTTCCTGATCCTACTAAGGATTTTGTAGTTTGAACTTATGCATCCTTTGAGGGTTTGGGAGCAGTTCTGATGCAAGATGGGATTGTGATTGCTTATGAGTCTCGCAAACTCAAGGATCATGAATTAAACTATCCCACTCATGATTTAGAAATTGTTGTAGTTGTGCATGCATTAGTTTGATGGAGGCATTTCTTATTGGGTCACCGTTTCGAACTTCATATTGATCGCCGTAGTCTACAATACATTTTTACTCAACCTAACTTGAATGCTAGACAAAGACGGTGGATGGAGTTCTTGTGTGAATACGATTTTGAAGTGAAATATGTTCAAGGAAAAGAGAAAGTAGTGGTTGATGCTCTTAGTCGTCATCGACATGAGATCTCTGCTACTACTCTTGAAGTAGATTTGAGAGGTCAAATATTAGCAACACTTCCTATTGATAGATTGTATCAAGAAGTGAAGTTGGAGATTGAATCTGGTAGACCTTTAGAAGGTCAATTTGCAGGGTATGTCCTTGAACCAGATGGTATATTATGACATTTAGGTCATATCTATGTACCACATTTTGAGGGTCTTCATACATTAATTATGACTGAAGCACATTGACCTCCATACTCAACTCATCCAGGTGTTAAGAAAATGCATGCAGATCTTTGGCAATTGTATTTTTGGCTTGGTATGAAATGTGATATTGCTGACTATGTATCAAGATGTCTTGAATGCCAGTGAGTCAAAGCTGAGCATCAACATCCCGCTGGATTATTGCAGCCACATCTCATTCCTAAATGGAAATGGGATATTATATCTGTTGACTTTATTGTAGGGTTACCTACGTTGTCATGTCGACATAATGCCATTATGGTAACTGTTGACCAATTGACTAAGGTAGCTCATTTTTCACCAATATGATCATCTTACAATGCTTCATCTTTAGCTAGGATATTCATGGAGGACATAGTTAGATTGCATGGGATTCCTCGTAGGATTATTTTTGATAGAGATCCCATATTTACATCAGCCCTATGGACTTCATTACAGCATGCTCTAGGTACATAGTTGAACTTTAGTTCAGCGTATCATCCTCAAACTAATGGACAAACAGAGAGAGTTAATCAAATATTAGAGGATATGCTTAGAATGTACATAATGGACCAACAATCACATTGGGAGGATTATCTATACTTAGTAGAATTTGCTTACAATAACGGATATTAGAGTTCTATAGGTATGCCACCATTTCAGGCATTATACGGACGTCCTTGTCGAACTCCATTGAGTTGGGATCGACTTGAGGATAGAGTGTTACTTGGTCCCAAGATGCTTTGAGACATGGAGCAACAGGTTGACTGTATTAGAGAACATTTGATAGTAGCATAGGATAGGCAAAAGAAGTATGCCGATGTGCATAGAATAGACTGACAATTTGTAGTTGGTGATAGAGTGTTTCTTTGAGTGCGACTACGAAAGAGTCCAATCCGTTATCGGAAAGGCTCTAAGCTTGCGCCTCATTTTGTCGGGCCATTTGAGATCCTTGAGAGGATTGAACCTATGGTGTATCGACTAGCCTTACCACCTAGTTTGTTACGTATTCATGATTTTTTCCATGTATTAGTTCTTAGACCATATCATCCCAACATTTCTCATGTACTTGATTGGAATATGTTACAGGTAGAGGATGGGCAACTGGCTTTGGAGCCCGTGGCCATTCTACAGTGCCAAATGCTCAGTCTCAAGGGTCAAGATGTTGATCAGGTGAGGGTCCAATGGGCTCCTAGCCATGGGAATACACGCTACTAGGAGGATGTGACATGCATGAGGAACTTTATCCCTATCTGTTGTGAACTTTCAAAGGAAACAAAGCGATCCTAGAGGAGGCATGTAGTACCCCTCCATTTTATGCTTATGTTTTTTTGCATGTTTTCACACTAATGGGCTTTGGTACTTTGGTTTTGGATATTTTGATCACTTGAATTTTGGCGGCCAGTGGATTCACTTTGTGATATGATGATACATTGTATGAGGTGATAATTGATTTTACGACATGCTTTGTGATAAGCGTGAATGTTTCTTCGGATGTCTTGCTATATATATGTTTATGATGGACTAACTATTATTTAGTTTGTTAGTTTGATGTGACATCTATTTGAATTGTGGAAGCGGAGTTGCATCACTCATTTCCGAGTGCCCTATGATGTCCATGATTTTCTCTGCTTGTGTGTTTGTACAATGGATTATATATATATGCATGTTATTTGTTTGGTTGTAGGATTGCGGTACATGACACCAACTCCACACAGTTACCGAAGGGTAGAAGTAAATAGACTCCCATGGAAATGTTGATTGGAAGTACAGTAACATGGTTTATCCTAGTCCTAGTCTTTAACCCAGTCTACAATATATTGTTAGTTTTAGTTTGGAGTCTTTGGTAGTCTTGTTTGTCCCTAATTGGATCAATTGTGAAAATTTTTCAATTTTATGATAATTGTTATACTTTAATTTCTTGTTGTTTTTAAAATTAATTTTTAAATGTTGAAAAATAAGTTTTACATTTTTTAATTTGATTAATTAATTGGTTTGTTTGGTTAAGTAATTTGATCATTGCGATTAAAATTATTTAATTAAATAAATAAATTAATTAAATTATAGTTACCTTTACTGTGTGAATAAATTTAAATTTGAAATTAATTGTTATGTGGAAATTTGTATTTTGAAAATTGAAATTTTAAATTCTTTGTAAAGGCATTTAAATTTTGATAAGGAAGAAATGAATGATTGTCATGAGGTTGTTGAAAGATATTTGTTTCTTCTCGACATGTGTGCCAATGGAATTAATTGCCTTTTTGGGTGGAGGATTTTCTCAGAGGTTATCTAGGATTTTGGAAAAAAATAGAGGATTACCTTTTCTTCATGAATTTTTTTTGAAAGAATAGGGTGTTGTTAAAATTGTTTTCAAAGAATTTGTGATTTCCTTTTTGTATTGTTGTATATGGAAATTCTCTGGTTGAGATTTTGGCATATTTGGGAATTTGTGTTGAAGGAAGGCTTTTAGAAGCTCTGAGCAAAGCTATTCTTCACCAGACAAATTTTTGAAGCTAAGGAAAATAGGTATTTCCCTTGTGTTTTTAATTTGTTTGTTTTTGAAAAGAATGTATGTGAAAAGAAATTTCATTTAATTAAAATCTCTATACTTCTCAAGAAAAAAATTGTTTACTATATTCCTTTTTTGTAAGGATTTGTTGGTTTCTGAAAACTTCTTTCTCTGTAGAAAATATTTGAGTTAAATTTAGTGAAGGGAAATCATTTAAATGGAAAAATGAATTTGAAACCTCTAGGGTAAATTAGTATTTGATTGGAAATTCTTGTGCGTATGTTCCAGTAAAACCCAGTTCAAATTTTACAATTTCCCCCTTAAGAAAACCCTATAGAATTTTCTTTATTTCTTCATAGGAAAACCCTATGAATTTGTAAATATATATATATATATTTATATTTATATATATATACATATATAATCATATATAAATTGGATTGTGAGAAATTCTTTTTGAATTCCGTATAGGTGGATTTGGAATTACATTTTAAATAAATGGAATTTATCAAATCGTCGTCCATTATTTTAATTATATAAATTTATTTTGGAAAATATATATTGAAATGTGAGAGTCGAAGCACTCAGGCGGGGCTCCCACGGCCAACCTCGCAGGGGGATGATAGTGAGGGCCGAGCCCAGTGCCGCCCTCGTGGGTAGCGCTCGACTCAGCCACTATGACTGAGCTCTGTGGGCCAGGCTGCGAAGGCAGCCCTACCCACAGTGTGGGCTTTGTAAGGATAGGGCTTAAAGCCCTAACATTTAGTTTAAAACTTCCTGCAGATTTTTAATTTGTTATTTTAATTTGTAATTATTAGCATTAATAATTATATATTTTATATTTATTATATATATGCTATATATAATGTATATTAATAATATATATTATATTATATATAAAATATATATGTATAATATATAATTATATATTTATTTAATGTTAAGAAAATTTGGAAGTGTTATCATGTTTTAATGAGATATTTCATAATTAATTTATTATGATAAGTTATTTTTAAAAAAAATAAATTAATAATCTTGAGTTTATAAAGATCGCGTTTTAATGTGTGGATATGTTATTGAGCTAAGTATAGATATGATTTTCGTATTGAATTGAAGATAAATTAAACTCTAGATGATTAGTTTTGTACATCATATTTTTATTGATTGGATTTAGTAGATCCTAATGTAGACTCTTTATTTTTCAATTTGCTTTAAATCCTGTTTCTTTATTAGGCAAATTGGGAATGTCTTAGATGTACAAGTCTTCCAGACAAGTTGTGTAACATGGGAGTTGTGATTGATTAAGTAGAATTCTTATGTCGACTAAGGTTTTGTACATGGTTTTGCATGGTGTTTAGACATCTAATTTTATCAACATAGACATTGATGTTCATTATAAAAAGTGGTAGAATTACATGTATTTTTGTGCACCTTGTTTACCTTAGTCAGGAAAACTTAGAATTCCTTTGTTCTCTTTAGGGGAGTGGCTCTGTATGAGGGCCGACACACATAGTGGTGTCAAGGTAACTTACAAAGTGTTAGTAAGTCAGTGAAAACTAAACAACACAGTAGTTAGATTAAAAATTTTAATAAGATTATTATGCCTCACTTATAAACTATAGAGCTAGTTAAGTCTTGAGTATAAGATGAGAAGGCCTAGAATGGAAAATCGATATCTTGTTACGTTAAAATATATTTGATTCTGCAATAGTTTGCAAATGGGGTCGGGTTTCATAAGAGGTTACCAGGGTAACCCAAGTTGGGGTCGGAACCTAGGAAGAAACACCAGGGTAACCTTTGCAACATTGTGATGACACTCCACCTAAAATAATAGTTTACCTTGTGTACTTAGCACATTTGATTGTCTTAATTCTGGAAGCAATGTAACCATCAGTTAGTTATATACTTGTGTCTAGGGTGAATAGGTTATGTCTAGGTAACCATATTACTATCTCCTAGCACAGGGGGTGGACCTACAGGTACCACATGGTTGGGTGGAATGTGCACCTTACTCCGTTGGGTCCCTATTTTATGAACATGGCAACAAGAGCTTCATGGATGGAGAGCTCATACTTGGATATATGTGTACTTTATTACATTATTGAAAATCTTGTATTTGAAACATCCCTCAATTATTTATGAGGTGAACATTTGTAAAATGTAATTGTAACTATTATTGATCTACCTCATCAGATGAATGAGTATTTTAATATTATTTCAAATGCAATGTAAGAATCATATTTGCACTTTATACTTTCATGAATGGAAATTCAATTGTTGTGCAATGATTACTTTTAAGTTTATGTTAATAAATACATGCAATGCTAAATACTAAAGTCATCTATGGAATCTCAAGTAGTGTAACATCATGTAATTTAGTGAATGTATGCAACTAATTTAGTTAACCTTAACACTCTAAAAAAAATTTATTTCACTTTTGTAGACTATTGCAACATTCCTTAGGTTACAAGATAGGGCATTATAGTTTGGAAGGGATTTTTAAGTCTTCTCTGAAGAATTTTGGGATAGCCTTAAGGACATTATTGGCTATGGCAGGCCATACTTTTGGCGGTGTGGGTGGTTGTAGCAAAGTACCACTATCCCATGTTAAAAAAATTTCTAGGAGAAAGGGGAGGTACATGAACCATAAAGAAAAGATTCTTATGAATCAAGTATAAATCTATTCTAATTTGGGAGTTTAATCCTCTAGGTGGAGTAGATAAAGCTCTAGATATTGGGCTCTTACTTCTCACTCTATTTCTCCTTACAGGTTATACAAATCATGTAAGTCTTCTCCTCTTAGGGGCTAAGGTAGGTAATTGAGAGTATTAGAAGTGACCTCTCAAAGATGCTCTTGTTTGGACTCTAGGAAAGAAACTTCTAGTTTCCTTCCTTAGCTTGATTCAAGAAATATTTTTGACTTCCAATCAAGCATTTGGAAAACTTCTTGTCCCATCGGGCACGCTAGAAATAGAACCTTTGATCATCAAAGCTTGCGCCTCTCCGACAGTCTTATGGAAAATTTAGCAAGTGGGGGACAAATTGCATCTCATTGAATACCTCTAGGATTTCTATAGAAATCAGGCTCTTCTTTTAGGGTTTGGAGATAAGGGGAAAAGGAAATTTAAACATAAAACATAAAACACAATTTGCCAAATATTTTACAACATTTGAAACCAAAATTATTCCTAAGTGATATAAATAGGCACAAAATGCCACAACCCTTCATTGTTGGAAAGAGAATGAACAACAAAGGCTAACATCAAGCACAATGTATACTTTCAAATCTTTTCGTAGGTAGTGTTCATTAAGGTCTGATCAAACATAAATATTTCTTATGAGTAACAAAACAATTTCTCATAAATCACATGAACTCTTGCTCCTAATACAGCATAGCACGATAAAACAACAATTTTCAGAAGAAAAAAAAAAAGAGAAGTCCAATGACATACTCCAGTCTAGTTTTCTTAAGCTACTACTCTACCATACAGGCATACAATATGGAAATAATCT
>VDFB02258247.1:0-65855 GCA_007258455.2 Sequoia sempervirens | reverse complement strand
AAGAAATGCATTCATTTTTTGAAAACATATACTTTCTATTATAATAAGTTTGAATAAATTTAGGCATTTAGTTTTAAATAACAATATTAATAATTTATTTTGAGCAAGGATTTAAATGAGAAGAGGGTTGGTTGTATAATGAAGGTAATGGACTATTATGTTGAAATCAAGATTACAAAGCTGGTTATAGGTAAAGGTTTGTGTGAGAAGCTAGTTGCAGGTTTAGAAAATGATGAAGAAAATGTTGAGGAGGTTTTCATAGTTCTCCAAAATGACACACAAACAACTACATCTTCCTCTTACACAAGTTGGACACAAGATATGGTGACCTTCCTTCAAAAAGTAGAATTCCAACAAGGATTGGATAAAGAAAAAAGAAGGTATTTCAGACTTCAATTCATTCCTTATGTGCTCTTGAATGGTGTTTTTTTCAAGAAATATTTTAGTGTATTTTTATTAAGATGCATTGAAACTAATGAAATTGATAATATTTTGCAAGAATTTCATGATGGGGCAGCAAGAGGGAATTTTTCTCCAAGAGAAACAACACTAAAAATAATGAGGGTAGGTTATTATTGGCATATCTTATTCAAAGATGCTCATGTATGGGTAATAAAAAGAAAGAAATGTGTATTTTTCACAGGTAAACAATATATTTCAGCCTTTCCTTTGTATCCTATTCAAATAGAATAGCCTTTCATGATGTTGGGTTGAGCATGGTGGTTTACCTAACTAGTTCACCTAGTAGGCCCTATTCACATGTTAAGTTTACTTCGGTCCTAGGAATATTTCTAGAAATCTTAGTTGGCATTAGATATTATCTTATGTCATTTACTTCTTGTGTCCTAGTTAATTTAATGTCTGTTGTCTCATATCATAGGATTTAGACGCTTTTCATGATCTTATCTAATCCTATGTCTCATCTTGGCTATATAACCAAGGGGTATCATTTATGAATAAAATCAATTGTAATCTATCATTTGAATCCTTTGATAGAATAGCATTACTCTCTCATAGTTGATCTCTTGTACTTTCATAGAAGTTCCTAGATCATAGATGGCTACAATCTCCAGCCAAATCTTGCATGGTATAGAGAATTATATACTAACTCTTACACATGAAATTGGATTTGAATTTCATATGATTCATTAACCCGCCTTCAAGTGCAAGCCATAATTGGGTGTTAATTAGCCACCGATTATTTCACAAGGTGGACAAAATCCATAGCGCTTAAGGAAGTAAATGAAAGTGGAGTCCTATATTTCTATGAAAACCTTGTCACGAGATTTAGTGTACCTAATTCTATCATATTAGACAATGCAATGTCTTTTTTGGAACCAAGGTATGTGATTGGGTAGTAAAATGTGGTGCTTATTTGAATACATCCTCAAATTACTATCCTCAAGGAAATAAAGTAATTGAGTCCACCAACAAGAACTTAATCGGGATCATCAAAAGAAAATTTGAGGATAACCAAAGATCTTGGCATACCAAGTTGGAATCATCCTTATGGTCTAATAGGATAATTCCTAAGATATCAATTAGAAACTCACCATACATGTTTGTATATGTAAAAGAGGAAAGGTTGTTGATACCTCTTTAGTTTCTAGATCTTGAATTGATTAATCAACCAGAGATGATGAAGGCCCAATGTTAATCAAGTTTGCAAAACTGATAGAATTGGAGGACACAAGGTATCAAGAAATGAAAATAATGGAGCTTCATCAAGCTCAAATAAAATAAAAAAATCACAAGAAGGCAACCCCAAGGGTTTTCAAGAAAGGGTACGTTGTCCTCAAGTGGGATGATCTAAATATTAGGCCTAGAAAATGCACTAAATTTGACTCAATGTGGAGTGGGCCTTACATGATTTATGAGTTCAAACAACATAATGCATTCCAGTTGTCCAAACTAGATGGAGAAGATTTTCCTATCCTATTCAATGGGATACACCTCAAATATTATTATTGAGGTGATGATACATAATTTTGTACATATTATGATAGGTTTTTCAAGTTGAATAAGTGTTGTTGCGCATTATTTTAGTTTATATATTTTTCTAAAAGTGTTGATGTATGGGCAGTTATATGTTGTTTTGAGCCTTTTTCAGACAATTTGTTGTTTTCTTTATTATGTTTTGGTAACTGTTCAAGAGGTGCTAGCAGTTATTTTCAAGTCTAGTCTATGTCTCTTTTCAGTTTGTTTCAAGTCTTCTCGACTCTTTTTCCCAATGGTTAGTCTAAGGTTGTTGGTCTTAAATTATTAGTAGGAAAGCATCCTATAGAGGTCATCAAATATGTTAACATTTTGTGCCACCTTACCCCAAAAAAATAGAATCCTTAACTCAAGTCTAAGTTTTGGAGGTCTTAAATTCTGAAGAAAGAAGCAAAATTATTTACAAATGGGTCTTAGGTATTCCAAAAAGGTGAAAAATTAATTCTCACACCAATCACCAAAGAGAGGGAAAACTTAGGTTTTATGTTTTCTTTCCTTTCACCCATGTAGCATGAGGAGTTAGGATTTTCTATTATGTTTGCATCAAAAGAATCCTCCATTTTTCACTTGAGACTAGTAGATGGTTGCTCCAATTATGACTCACGTTGCAAGGGCATTGAAAGAGTCCATCTCTAGGTTTGACATGGAATTTCCTTGTTTCCACCAATATAGCATGTTGTAGATATCAAGAAGAGAGCATGGACATGTTACCAAGAAGGAGCTTGCAACAAGTCATTCACGCATGTTCAAAAAAATTCCATAACACAGATTCAATGTGGTTCCATGCATACTACCAAGTATCCTCTTATAGCTTTGTGAAAGCTTGATAAAAGAGTTCATATATACATTGCAAACATGTATAATACTTCTATTGTGTAAGGTTTTTCTCCTTTTTCACATGATTATCTACAATTTTTTATTTTTTATTGAATATATGTGTCAAAATATGACTCCCAAATTTTATTTAGTCAATAATACATTCATTATAGGAGAATAGGTGTTATGACAAAAGAAAGAAAATCTCAATATACATTACAAACATGTATAATACTTCTATTGTGTAAGGTTTTTCTCCTTTTTCACATGATTATCTACAATTTTTTATTTTTTATTGAATATATGTGTCAAAATATGACTCCCAAATTTTATTTAGTCAATAAGACATTCATTATAGGAGAATAGGTGTTATGACAGAAGAAAGACAATCTCAAAATACATTGAGACACTAGTATTTTTAATAGAAATTAAAGCTTTACACACTGACCTACAAGAAAAGTTCATGAATGATAGTCAAAAGATAGAACTAGGAAGGGAAATAGTAGAGCATGCACAACAAAAGACACATTCACAATAGTCATCAAATGGCATATAGGGAAGTGGTCTCCAAACAATGTAAGTTCCCATGTGACCATTGATAGTCATGACATGAAAGAGGATTTTGTTCCCTATGTGAAGACTTTTCATAAAACTCATAAACTATTAAGGGATACTTACATAGAAGAAAAATTTACCAAGAAGAAGCACAGTCATTCCATAAGACATGTAGCCTATGTTAAGGTAGTTGGAGCCATGAAATCTACCATCAATATCAATGTTTAAAAGAAAAAAATAATCAATCCTAATCTCTAGAATGCATGACAGTGTTTTCAAGGATTGACAATAATGTCTACTGTGATGAGAATAGTCAATGGATTTATATGTAGGAGTTTGATGCCATGATATTCATGACAAGAAATGAGGTTTTTGAAGAATGTAAGGGTTTTGAAATAGTAATTTATATCATTGAGGAAGTCACCTAAGGATCTATGTGAACCACCATAGCATCCCATAGCTATCAGTGAGTAAGGAATCAAGAACAATAGTTGATAGTGTTATAAATGAGGTTATTTTAGTTGTCTATGTTATCAATATTTTTAGAGACAGTGGAGGTGATAACAGTATCTCTTGGGTCTAGATTAGTTATACTGGTGAAAGGGTAAACTATAGTCATTAAGGAAACCTTGGAGAGTATACTTATATTTCATGCATGTAAAAGACCTTGCATGACAATAGAGTCATCCTACCAAAGACAACAACCATCATGGAAAATAAAAGGACAGTACTAGGTAAAGTGGACATTAAAGACTTGTATTATGTTGAGAACAAAATGATGATAATTTTTTATAGTAATAATGGTAATGGCATTCCAAAATTTTGCATGGAGTCTTGAAAACACAACTCTATTAAGATGGCATGAAAGACAATCATCATGAGACCCTCCAAAAATACATAGTCAAGACATGAGAAGATTTTTAATAAATGGCATTTAATGCAATGAGAGTATGTGATATTTTTCTTCAAGTGGTAGTAACTATGACAAGCACAATGAAGAATGAAATGGGTTAGATAAGAAGTGTTTCCAAGATCAATCATTGAGCCACAATGACCCTCAAATCATAGTGTGATAGTGATCATTAGCTAGGATAGGTTAATCCAATCACCTAAAAGGGTATATGACAGAGAGCTTAATGACAATAGTATGATAGTTGTTTCATGAAGATGGCAGTCCATATTGCATGAAGATGATAGTCCATATTACATATTAGGACTATCATAAAACAACCATGAGGTATATGACATTGAAAAATTGATGGAGGACAACAAAGGAGATATTGGCATTCTATAAAAGTACCAAAGAAACCTTGTGACAACATTGTTAACAATATATTCAAGTTTGGTATAGTCAAAAGATATGAATATTAGAGACCTATGAGATTTTTTGTTCATCATGAAGAAGTTTCAAAAGAAGACTATCATAGGGCAGTCACAAATTCAATATTCAAGGTTGACAATAATATTCCATAGAAGGATAGTTTTATGAGGTATGATAGTCATACCATAACAATGCATTTAAATTATACATGTCACTAATGGTGAAGAATTCATGACTGACATAGTGGAAAACCTGTTATAACAGTGATAAAGCAGCAGATACGAAACAAGGAACAAAGGACAATTAAAATTGTAACCATCATAAAAAATAAGAGGACAATGTTGAGGAAAGTCACAAAGAGTTCCATAGTACTGTCACAAAGTACAACCATGTGAGAAGTGATAGTACATAAAGGACACCTCAAAGACATACAAAGGACAATGTTTACTATATAAAGCAATATGATAATGTTTCAAGATGCAAAGGACAAAGATAGTGAACAATTCTATATTTGAGGTAAAGAAAGTGTAAGGTTCAATAGCACAGTCATATTTCTTGTGATAATGTACCATGAAGAGGCACGAAATCATAGGTGAATAGAAAAAGGAAAGAAAAGAGGGTTTCAAATAATGAAAAAATACAATATTTTCAAGAAGTGAAGTTACAAATAATGGTGGATAGATTCATAGTGATGAAAATCTAAACCATTGTAAAGATAGTCAAATGGTAGTTTAGCATGATAGTTGACAGTATCATTAAGTTATAATGATGATTGGAGAAATATACAAAGGATATTCATCAACTTTTTTAACAAGTTTTCAAGGAGTCATGAAAGTAAGTTAGTGAAGAATCCATGAATGAACAACAATAGACCTATCGAGTAGTGGAGATAATAATGAGGATACAAACTAGTCAAAGCCCTATAAAATGCATACAAGTGTTGAGAAGTGCGACTAACAATTTAGTATTCAATTACATCACAAAGAGCTATCATGACAAGTAAATCCTTTTCAAGTGGAAGAAAACAATGAGATGTGATGTACTAGTGATAATTCTAAGGTAGACCCTGAGACATATTGAAGGAAGTACTGAGAAATATATTAAGTCTATCAAGACTCCATAATAGTCTAACATCATGGAGACATAACCATTACAAAAAGAATGATCATTTCCTTTTGATAGAGCATCATGAATACAGCGTATAGAGAAAATATAGATTCCAATAGTAGTTGAATGACACATTTATTAAAAATCTTAAAGGAGGAGATAGCATTTAAGGGGGAAAGAATTCAAAGACCTTATCCCTATTCCACAAAGAGATTCTTCCACTTCAAACTCATTCAACATATGCCATAATATTATGCAAGTGACTGTCAAGATAGTAAGAGCCAATTGGAGAGGATTAAGGGATAGTTGGAAGCACTTATGAAAGAAGTTGCAAGAATCCATGGGGTTAAAGAGTCGATATAGGATTTGATAGAGGAAAATTAGGTAGAATAAGTCAAAGACCATCCTTTTCCAACGCCATCTAGGAGCTTTCCAAGAGGTTAAAATGAAGGAATCTTTCCAGTGCCCAAGTAAGGTCAAGTAGTTAACGTAAGACAAGGAAAATTCATTTAGTGGTATTAGATCATGTCCTATGTAGAGCTTCCCCTAATGTCTAAGTAACTAGTGTAGATGATCATACACACAACTCAATGGACCTATAAATACTATATAAGCAATTCATTATTCAAGAGATGGCTTCATTGAACTATCAATCAAGGAGTTGTAGGGTTTAGATGATGGTGGCAACATATATGCATTCAAGAATCCTAGATGTCCTACATCAGTTGAGTATAGATAAATTGAACATAGATAAATGCATCAAAGGCTTTTAACCAAAATTAACTTTTATCTTCAAAACAAAGTAAGCAGATACTAATAACTATTTAATTGCTACAGGTTCTTATCACTTAATAATTGTTTATGTTGCAGCATGTCCTAGTTCAACTAACCTTCTGAAGTATTAAACAAAATATAAACTAAAGACTTCCAATTCAAAATTTACAACACAACATTCATAATAACATAAATTGAAAACTATAAATTAAACCTATAATGCATAATCTAATTAATCAACTAAACTAATGTGGCTCTGCAATACCTCAAATGGCCATTTCTTGAGTAGATGCATCCACAAGATCTTTAATTACTCACTCAAGAAAACATGCTACTAAAATATATTCTTTTTTATTATATTTCAATCATACACAGAGCTTTTGAGCAGAATCTAATAGAAAATTTTACTCAGTCTAATACATGCAAGATCTAGTTGTCCTTCTCGGTAGGGTACCCTACTATATAGGATCTGTAAGATTCCATATGAATTGTAAACAAACTTAAAAGTAGATGTCAACTCTCCCATAAAAAATTGGAAGAGGACTAGGTTTTTCTAGAATATAAAATAATAACTAGCAAAAAAAGAGTGCAGAAGTTGAATAAGGACTTAGCACTTAATTAAGATAACAATTATAAACTGGAAATGTGCCCTAACAAAGCAAGTTCCTGTTATAACTTCTATTCCTTATTGGAACAAACTCCTTTCTCCTTCATAACTTATTAAAAGATGGAGTGACACTTGGCTATCCATGATCTTGTCCTTAAATTATCGCCTAAATCTTATTTTGAAAGTGTGCTCGTGTTGTAACAAATCAACTCCTTTCTCTACATCGAACTATCATCCCTCTACTACGGGTTGACAAGCCTTTTGTTGTGAGTTGAAAAATTCTTCGCTACAAGGGTTATTCCTTATTTATTTAAGGCAATTTTATTGCTAATAACTATGATTCACATGAAATTCTACTAGACTCACAAACATTCAAAAGTTCACATACACATTTATTAATATAACATATATCAACTTCAAATGCTTTAAAATGATTAAAATCTCTCTCTATTAAATCCTAAGCATTGTAACTCAATAGCGAAACAACATTGTAAAGGTTTCATTTTTCAAAGAGGCATATTTTTCGGCTTGTACCAATTTTACTGGTGCAACACATCAATAAAGACAAGTATTTTGTCTTCTCTAATATGCATTTGTTAGAGTAAAGTAATTAATTAACACACTCCTCTTAAGATTTCACTTTATGCACATATTTGAGTCATTTAATAATTAATATTAATTATTAAATGCATTCACCTTAGAGTTAGGTTTTCCTTTCGGTATTGATCTCCTTTTATAAGGATTGATCTCTTGTATTCTATTTTTAATTACGATAATAGATCTACGATATTCTGAGCTTAAAACCCTCTCTTGCTTTTTTCTCCATTCTCTACCATGTGACAGGTATCTCTTGCATGCAGGTGTTCTTGGGCTCTGAAGTTGGATCTGACAACTTCTACATGGTATCAGAGCGGATCTGCTGTAACCTATTCTTGTTTTGAAGATTTTGGAGCTACGAGGTTTGGTCGGTTTCCATGATTTTTAGGTTTGATTTTTGTGGATGCAGGGGTTGCCCAATTTGCAGGCATTTGGTAAAATGGACCTACGCCATTGAGTCTGCGGCGCCCAAAAGCCCTATTTTCATATAAAGCACGGTGATTAAATATAGCTGATGCGGGAAGCTTAAGAGGTGGCCCCCAGGTCATGCGGCACCGAGGAGCCACGATCTCACAATTAAATTTTCAAAATCAAAAAAAAAAAATTTAAAAATTTTACGGTGTAAAATACATGCCATGCCGACCTGATGACCCTCCCTGACCCGTCCCAAAATGGCCTCAGCCACCACATGCCGTGCCACTCACGCCACCATGAGCCACTTAGGATAGCAGCCTCTGTGAGCCACAGTCTGCCAAGCCAGGCGGAGCCACGAGAACCACAGGCTTCCTTCCATGTGCCACGGCCTCTTTCGGTAAATCGGGCATAAAATGGGCGTACGATCTCCGTTTTTTTCAAATGAGATACCGTTGGAAAGCTGATTCTGGCGCCGTTCTGATGGATCAAGTCTGATTTCCTAGTTTTTTCGTTTTGATGTTGTTTTCCTCAGTCAAAGTCAGAACTTGTTTTTTGCACTCCCGGAGCCATATCTTTTGCATACGGACTCCGTTTTTCGCAAACGAATAGGCGTTGGAAAGGTGTTTTTGTGCTCTTTCCAGATCTGTCATTTATTTTTCCAGAATCTTCCCCAGGTACTTTTTATTCAATTTTTTGTGTTTTCACACATTTGTCAATTACTTGGACTTTTTGGCACCTGGAAATGATTTGTTTGCATGGGATGGCATATGTTGATCTGGTTTATCAGTATTGAGGTCAATTAGTCTCATATTTTTGTAATTTGAAGAGTTATCATGGGTTTTTCTACTCACCCTTCAGTTGTTTTTCTGGAACGAGGTAATTATGAGTCATGGGCAAAGGGCATACTTACACACTGTAGGTGGCTTAATATTTTGCCTTATTTGTATGATCTCATACCTGAACCAGAAACTTCAAAGGGAAAACTAGCTTGGGATATCATTAGAAATCACATAGTAGGACTTATACGGTCTAGTGTTGATGATGACACTGTGTGGGCTATATCGGGCATTGATTGTCCTCACTCACTTTGGACACATCTTTGGGAGATCTATCGAGACCCCAGTCTTTCTCCATTCCCAGAGGATCCTGCTTCAGATTGTCTTGTACCCATTGGTTGGAGAGAGAACACACCTTTTGATCATGATACTTTAGAGGAGCTTCAGTATTTAGACAGCCTTACATATTCTGATGAATTAGAGGATTGTCTCACAGTTCCTACTCTTCAGACTGAGATTATACTTGTATCAGCATCTTCTCCTGTTGTTCTTGATCAGTTTGATATTGCCTCTTCTTTGGCTCCTATTGATTCAGCTAAGCAAGGCATCATACATCTTTCAGACATGGCTACTTGGGATTCTTATCTTACAGGCATTTTGTCTTTGTTTGTAGAGTCCTATATTGCAGATCACGGAGGATTACTTTGAGGATTTTCAGCTCCTCTTTGTTGGCAGCCATATTCCAGCTATTGGCCCACCATCATCGTGCATTCAGAGGTTGTAGTTTTTGAGTCTTCAGTTCAGTTTGGATTTGACATCTTTTGTTTCAGTTCAGACAGAGAGATTCTTCAGCATCCTATTATGGCACACATCTTGAGACAGATTGATTCTTCTCTCTTCACAGGGTTTCTTCATCTTCGTCCTTTGGATCCATTTCTTCCCAAGGGGAGGAATATTATTTGCCGCTTCAGGATATCTTTCTGGATTCTACATCAGGCATCTACCATTGCGACAGAGTTTCTTTATTGTGGGGGGGCCTTCTAGTCTCTTTCTATTTCTCTTATGGAGACCATTGTATATGTACTTATATGATAGAAGCTGTCTATGGGGGGTATCATGTTATCCACCTCCTATCCTTCTTTTCTTAGTGCATTGCATGCTTTCATCTCTTTTTGGAGTAGAGTTTTTTCCCATGAGGTTTTCTCTATTTCTCCACTTTACAGAGATTTGGTTGTAATTGGGTACCTGATCAGGCCTTGTTGCTAGGACCCAAGTTTACTTTCTTGCATTGTAGTTACCTTTGCTTTCTTCTACATTGTTTGTAGCTGCATTGTAGCTCATCTTAAGGGGGGGTGTTAGAGTAAAGTAATTAATTAACTTTACTCTCCTCTTAAGATTTCACTTTATGCACATATATTAGTCATTTAATAATTAATATTAATTATTAAATGCACTCACCTTAGGGTTAGGTTTTCCTTTCGGTGTTGATCTCCTTTTATAAGGATTGATCTCTTGTATTCTATTTTTAATTGTTTTGATAATAGATCTCTGATATTACAGAGCTTAAAACCCTCTCTTGCTTTTTTCTCCATTCTCTTCCATGTAACAGGTATCTCTTGCATGCAGGTGTTCTTGGGCTCTGAAGTTGGATCTGACAACTTCTACACATTTTATGTGTAATCATGAATGATTGATATGGTTTTTGTGATATTATATGCAATCCTTAAATTTCATGTCTCGTTCTCCAACACCTATATGTGCAAAAACATATATTTTATGCAAATTATAGGTTATGTTACTAACTCAAGTAGCTCTTAGTTGTGTAAAAATTTGATTTCCTTCTAAAACTATTAAAAATTCCACCTTTCCTATAATATATTGATGTATAAAGATGTAAAAACCATGAGTTGTGCATGAACTAGCCTTGTCATTGAACAATTGTGTGTCAAAACAATAGTATAAGATCTCAAAAAAATTGTGTATCACCTCCATAGGTTCTAGATTCAATTTTTTATCATTTATCTTTCCTTTTCCTCAGAAAATAGTAGTATACGTTACTTTAGGTGAGACATCAAGGGAACCAACCCTCTTCACATATCCATCTTGATCTATAAGCAACCTACAAGCCTTGAGATGTTTCCATGCTATCAACAGAGGAGAGATTCAACATCTCACTCTCTCTAGGGTGTACTCGGTATTGATAACAATTTGGTATTTTTTAAGCATCTTGGAAATGGATTTAGTCTTCTTTACAAAATTTGACACAAAGCTCCAAAGGAAATTGATATAACCAAAGAAAGATTGAATGCCTTTAATTTTTTTAGAATGAGGAATATTTTCAATTCAACCACTCTTTTAGGATTGTTTATGGTTCCATATTTAGACACAATATGACCTAGAAATTTACTCTTTTAAACCCCAAATATACTTTTTAGGGTTTAGGGAGATACCATATTTCATACATATTCTCAAAATCTTTTTCAAATGATCATAGTGGTCCTCAGCTTTTTGTGAAAAGGTTATCAAATCATCTTAATAAACCTCCATTAAAATATGAATTAAATCATAAAATGCTACATCCATGGCCCTTTGAAAAGTAAATCCAACATTGATTAAACCAAAAGGCATATGGATATACACATATTTCGCCCATGGAGTAGTAAAATTTATTTTGCACTACTCTAACTCTTTAACTTTTACCTAATTATAACCAAAGAAACCATTCATCATAGACAATAGTTCATAGCCAATTACCTTTTGTAGCATTGGTTCCATATTTGATGATGGTTAGTTGTCTTTCAAAGAAGACATGTCTAGGTTCTTGAAATCCCCATAGAATCTAATGCCACCATTCTTCTTTCTTACGGGGACCAAACTAGACACCCAAGTAGAATATCTAATTGGCTTAATTATCCCACCATCCTTGAGTTTGAACAGTTCTTGTTGTATCTTCAATACTAGAGTAAGATTAATTTTCCTTTTCTTTTGTCTGAAAGGCTTAGCATTCAATTTCAAAGGGATTTCATGTTGTAACGAGTCCTCTCTATAACCCTTGAAATCATCGTATGACCATGCAAAAATTCTACAACATTTTTTCAACAAAGTGATGAGCACAACCCTAATCTTAGGATTCCTCTTCTTCCCAATGCAAACCTTTTTGGGTGATGAATCTATTCCTAAATTGTTTTCCTCTAGATATTTTTCATGCATTGTGGCATGCTTACCTATGTTCCTATCGACCCCATCAAATAATCTTTCTAGGGTAGCCAGTCCCTTTGGGATCTTATTGGTCTTTAATTTAATGATCTCATTTCCAAAGATAGTTTCCTTTCCATCAATATTTTCAACAAAATGTTGGAAATATATCTCTTGGTTGTGGTACTCACCTATACAATTGAGAATTTTAAAAATATCATGATCATTAAAGACTTACCAATGGTAAATGTTGTCAGGAACAAATGGTCTTGTCAATATTTCTACCTTTGAAATTCCTACTAGTGTCAAGTCTTTTGATATGATTGCTACATTAGCTAGGAAATCAATAATAGCATTGTTCTTTTACTAGACCCTATCAATAGAGAATACATCAAAGTTCAAACAATTCTATAATTTCTCAAACATCTCTATATTTCTTAAGAATTTTATTCTTGGAAGCATATATTGTTGGAGATTTGTTGGTGTTGTCATTAATGTTCTCATTGATGTCAACCTCCAGTATGGTCAGGGAGATTGTTGGAGATTGTTGCACTATGTTGGGTTGCACTATGTTGGCATTAGTGTTGTGATTTGATGTCAATATCTAAAGTGATCATGTTGAGAATTGTTTGTGGTATTGAGCAGGCGTTGTGGATGTTGTAGATATGTTGAGCAGGTGTTTGTGGTATTGCTTACACAACTGGTTCACTTGGTGTCCAAGTTCTTTCGAGAAAATTTGAATAGGAGAGTGTACAATGTGATAGAGGTGTGTTCAGTGTTGTGCTCCACATTTCTTCATGGTTGAAGATATACTTGTGTTGTTTGGATGTGATGATCAAAGGTATTCAAAGGTGTTATATCCAAAGTTTCAGGTTTTGGATCGTGTGGCAGTGGAAGTTGTGTTTGACAGTGTGTTTCCTTGTCTGTGAGAAATGAGATTGATCCATGTTTCTCCACGTTGTGGTTTCCTATCTTGTGGATTTGGGAATGTGCTTAGATTGTTTGTATCTACGTTTTGATGGACTATTTGGTATTTAGTTATTTCGCAAGCTTGGATTCATAAGTTGTGTTTTGTGGCAATATGGTTGGTTGCACAGAATGAAAGTGTTCTTCAGTTTCAAGTGGTTGCGGCAATATTTTTGAATATTTTGATGGTGTTGGAATATTCTTGGATGTTGTGGAGTGTTGTTGTGGTTCACGTGGTATTTTTGGACCTCGAAAGGTGTATGCAGTCGCTTGTTAATGTTAGTGTAGGTTTGGCCGACCTGGCATGCTAGCACTAATTGTGGAGGTTGTTTGTTGTTTATGGAAGCATGGTGAAGCATGTCAATATAGATTTGGGTCCTACTTAACCCTTAGTGTGGTCTTCCTTCACTTCTTTCCACTGCAAAAATGTTTGGTGCCGACCTATTTAGTGGTTGCACATTTGAGGTGCATATGTTTCATTGAGGCCAACATTCAGAAAGTTTTTGAGGTTGTGGAGGATATATAAGCAAGGTTAGTTGTTGAAGAAGTGTGTGATATGTGGCGTGGTGTGAAATGATGTGAATGTGATCAAGTGTGGCAATCTGAGAGCGAGCTTAAATGTCTAAAGCTACCAGATATAGTGAGGTGTCTACACTTTCAATGTGTCTAAAGTTGTTGGAGGCAGCAAGCCGAAGGTTGCAGATGGTGCAGAGCTACAGTGGTGGATTTTTCATGTTGCTCTAAGATAAAGAATCTCTTTATAACAATCTTCTTCTATTCTTTCTTTCGAACAATGAGTCCTTTGGGAAATGAGCCCTTGGAAGTGATCCATTCTTCTCTTTTGGGAAGTGAGCCTATTGTGTGTTGCTCTTCATATATATGTGAGCTAATCATCACCGTGGTTTTTCCCTTATTAGGGTTTTCCACGTAAATCCGGTGTTCTCTTGTGTATGGTGTTGAAGGTGTTTATGTTTCATTTGTTTACATTCCGATGATGATAATAAAGGTTTGGTGGTAAATGAAGGTTTAAGGTTTTAATGTACAACTAATTCAACACACACCGCCCCCTCTCCTTAGTTTTCCTATGTGTCTAACATATCCTTCTCTTTTGATACAACCAACTCAAAATCCCCTAATACTCTACTTTATTGTGTTATTTTATGCTCAATGGCTAGATTCAACCATAGCAATAATGCTTCATACTCAACTACATTATTGGTACATTCAAAGCCCAAACTAAAAGAATATTTGAATGGCACGCTAGATGGAGAAATAGGGATAATTTCTACCCCAAATCCTTCTTTGGAGCAAGCTCTATCAAAATATATCTACCAAACTCCATTGTCATAAGGATTTGCTTGAATTTCCACTTTTTCAGGGCATTTCTCACGTTGTGTTGACTAACTCATCTCTACTTTGAAGTTGTCCAAGTTAGTATCAATGAAACGTATTTCCTCTTCATAATGCTCATTATATTCAATAATGGAGGGATCCATTCTCTCCCTATCCAATCTTACATATTTTCCATTTATGGGAATGAGTGCATAGGAAGAATCCATATGTATACTTCCTCCTACAACTATTGACTACCTCCTTGATAGTGTAATGCCATACTAGGTAGGGATATCAACAACAATCATATGGTGCTTGCCACATTAAACATGAGGTTTGAGTTCACCATGGTTCCATTGTCACAAAACCTCAACTTCAATAAAGTGGTCATTCAATGCCCCAATTGTAATTAGAGGAAGCACATGACATTGAAGTTGGACCAACAATTTGTCTCGCTTTCCCTCTACCTTACAATTTTTGGCACAAGTTTTTCTTTTCTCTCAACTAACCGATGGAATTCTTCTGCAAAGTCACACTTAAATATAGGTCTTAATGGAAAATTGAAGAATACCTGCGTTACCTAGCAACTCTCTCATCTTCTTTATAACCAAATAATATGGTACACTTACAGGATGATTCATTTTTCCCTTTCTTTTTCCCTTCAAATTCTATAGCTCCTTAAGTAAATTCAAATGATAAGCTCGGGAAAATTTGCTTCGTTATTTTTTATAGCTTTTATTAAAGGTAAACAAAACAAAGGAAAAAACAGACGCCTCCAGAAGAGAGGTCCAGCAAAGAGGTAGACGGTAGTTATAACATTGCTGCAATAAATCAGGGATCCAGCAGCAACCAAAGCCATCATTATTTCTTTAATTTTTAAACCATCATATTCCATGCATTAATTTCCTCTTCTATTTCATCCTAACTGGAATCTTTCTACCAAACAATTGCATGGCTTCCATCTTGGTTCGTGCAAATTTAACTCCAGAACCTTGACATGCTGTTGTCATTGTGAGTTGTCCAAATGGTATTTTGAACATGATTTCAAACATGGCCATTTGAACATGAGTTCAGACAGAATTTTTTCCAAAATGAAACAAAATGATGCCCAAACTAGTGTCATCGTGAAGCCTTAAAATTGAGTTTGAACGTAGAGGATAACTTACTTTTCACAAAGATGCTCCTGCATCACATTTCGAAGAATTAAATTTGGGGCTGTGGAAAACATTTGGCAGTTACCATAGATGTATACATGGTATAGAATAATACTTTCAGTTAATTAAGTGCAAAGTTTGGTGTGTCCAAACAACTCATTTGTTGACAGGTCAAAGGAGTTAGAGCAGCTGAGACAAACTGTTAAGGAATTTCCACTAGATTGTTCTTGTTGATAAACAAGATGAGTATGTGAATGTTGTTCTCAGTTGATAAAGAAATGTTACTATAGGTGAAAGAAGACACAGATGTTGAGAGAACAGAGGCTCAAAGCAATTAACACAGATTGATTTAAGGATTAAAAAGACATAAGTAAAATAAAAATCTGATTAAACTGCCAAATCTCGCAAAAGAATCATATAAACTGGTATTTTAATTTGTCCAAGTTGAAAAGCAACAGTTGGCTGTTCTAGAAGGCCAAATTTTCAGTTACTATTCTCTCAATATTGCACAAAGTTTGACTTGCAACTATTCTTCATACATCTCTTGAAGCAAATTTTCTAATGGCACAAGAATTACTGCAATCTGACACCTATGCTGTGAAAACCACTCTTTGATGATTCCGACTGATGTTTCTGAAAGTTTATGCAAAATAACCCTAGCTATGGAAAGTTGGAAACAGACTTCTCTGATTTCTCCCATGTTGCCCAAATTACTGATCTGATACCAAATGTTAATAAACCAAAAATTAAAAATACAAGTAAAAAAATTATTGTATAACGTTTCATAACTCCATGCTCAAGAGTTGTATGAGGGACCAAATTTCCCTAATTTTCAATATTACTCTGAACAGAAAATAGAAATATCTTACAGTAGGATTGCACTATATAATATTCCTTGATGAAACACTCCAAGATAACCTAATATAAGATTCAAACACTGCTATCTTAGTCTAGCTACTAAAGAGAAATGATACAGGATCTGTGAGCCATGATTCATGTTGAATCGCAATGATTGCTTCCCCCTATATATAACCACTTATCTAATAGAAGTTGGGAAGGGTAAACCCTTCATGCATTATGCCAATTGAAAACCAAATATAGAATATTTCACATGTTAATCATTTGAACCACTACAATATTTTCCCATTGGGACCACCCTATCTAAACATGAGTTATACAAATGCCACAAGGCGGCAATTTAATAACCTCACACATCATAGTATAAGTATAGCAGTGTATATATTGAGTCTCTCATAACAAAGTAATGCTGGAATTAACACAGACAATATTGCCATATGGGGCACATAAAGATCATAAAGATTCATTTGAGTAGGTAGCAATGGCATTGTCAAATTAGAAATCTGACAAAGCAAAGCTCAGTGCTATGAACTGATAGATCTACAAAAATGCTGTTCCAGAAAATACTTTTTCGGCTGATCCAGTCATGTATATATGATTATCTTTTTCATTCCATTCAATCTCCAGCTGACCTCCAGGCAAATCAACCAAGCATTTCTGTTCTTCCATAAACATTTAATTAGTGAATTACAGTAATATAATATATATCCATGACAGAAATTAACATGAAAATTTGCTTCAAGTCCATTCCAAACTTCCAGATGTTGAATTTATAAGTGATTACCATCAAATAAACATCTTACCCTTTCTGAACGACCTTCCAAAACTGCTGCAACAACAAGAGCACAGGCTCCAGTTCCACAGGCCAGTGTTGCTCCTGCAAAAGTCAAATCCGTTTGATATATCATCTGCATAAATTAATGTTCTTTGAAAATAACAATGAGATATTAACTAAACGAAAACTTAAGCAAAGGGAACCATAAGGAAACTTTTGTTATCTGATAAAAAAGAGAACCAATATATGAGGAATTTTTGTTATCTCATAAACAAAGAGAATCAACAAGCAAGGAATTTTAATTTCGTTTTCTTTTCAAGCTTAATCTAACTATGAGCAGAGGGCTCTATTTTGTTTAAATTATGCATGTTTCCTTGAATAGGTGAAGCAAACATGTTGTGGCAATGCTGTAGGGCCTACATTAATAATCTGCTTACTAGTTGATGATAAGGAAAACCAATTTGTATTTGACACAATACCAAGGCAATTTCATGGTCTATTATCTTGATATGAAAGCCTTAATCCATGGTTATGGTTTGGTTTGCAAGGGTACTCAAAGCTAACACCTCTTTGCAATTCTATTCCATCACAACAGCAAGTAACAAAGATGAAATGAAGTGAACCAAAAACAGTGAGGAAGCATTCTGAGAATGTTAGGAAGGAGCTGCCTGTCTGAAATATTCCTTTCAAGATAATTTCCCAAAATTCTGATTCTTACCATACAATTTGCAATTCTGCTCTTGTTCCATTGACTTGCAATATTTAATTAAATAAATACTGAATATAAAGAGAAATATCCAACTATTTATTTAAACTCTCCTTGCAAATATTGCAATAAACTTTCAATTACGATACTGTTATAACAGTTGTTTGAATAATATGGAATACTGTGCATTAATAACATAACAATAAATATTCCCAATGATATTTTCTCAATTTTTCCAATTGAACCGATAAATCAACAAATATATTTTGTTATTTGTAAATGTACCTTGGTTCTATCATCCCAATTTGATGGTGGTCCCCACAGAATATTTCAAGGATCCCATTTATCCTAGCAGCTCTTTGCAAGATAGTGCTCTCGAAGCAAAAAAAAAATCTCAACCAAAATAATAATTACTCAATGTTTAACCAGATCTATTTATAAATTGGCCCCCACCACAATATCCATCAGAAGGCATCTTTCAAATTTTCTGAATATGCAACCATTGCTGTCCAAAAGTCAGCAATTCATCTTTTTAAAGAGGATTTCTTAGGGATTCATAAGGTGGCAGGAATGGGATAGTGAGGTGTCAACAAAAAACAAAATTAATAATTTCCTAACATTCAAATCCCCTGCAGCTGCTTAGAACTTGCGCTTCCCTTTTTCCTTGGACTGTTTGACCTTGTTTGTGCTGCTGTCCAAAGAAAACGCAATCCATAATTTTTATAAACCTGCAGCTGCTAAAACAAAACCTGCAATTCTTTGGAGATTCCCTTTGCTGATTGGGTGGCTATGTTTGGGTCTAGTCAACACATAAGACAAATGATGACAGCTCATTTTTATCCCTCACAAATATTTAACCCTTTCAAACTTCAACGCAACCTTTTTATGTAACGATTCCTTTGGAAAGATGCTCAATTTACTTTTTTAGGAAGTGTGGCTGGGTGTGGAATGCTACGACCCTTATATTGAGACCAATTAATATTTATACCTCCCCACTATTGCAGATGTACGGCCCACTTGCCAAAGCATTTGGTACGGCTGGTTACCAGCCAATAAAATAAAAAGAAACAAAATTCTGATTCCTTTTGATATGGCAACAACTGCACAAAGAGATGAAAATAGAAATAATTTTGTTTTCTTTTTTGTTGGATCCTGTAAAACCTGTAATACCTATGAATTCCTCTGTAAGCATTCACTTGACCTCAATATAAAGCCAACTGTGAGAACCAGAAGGGTTTCTTGAAATTTGATAAAACGAAAAATTATTTGTTTTTCCCAATAATTCCCTTTTTTAATTACTTTTTATTCGAATATTCATATTTTCCTTCAAATTTCATAATTACCATTTTAAATAATAAAATATAAGTTGTCCTTTAATTTTTTCACTTTTCGATAACTTAAATATTTAACCATTTAAAATTTAATTATTTTTTGCACCCTACAAAAAAAATTAAAATAGCCCAAAATATGAATTCTGACCACACCACCACAACCTTAAGTGCATAAGATATCTGTCTATATAGTTTAAGAACGCAGCACCATTGTCCAAGGGGAAGGATCCTTAGTGATCTCCACCATCCTTGAGATACACCATATGAATTGTACTCCTTATGCCCCTTTTTCATCCTCTATTACTAGACCCACAAATGGCTTCTCAACATCTAACAAAACCCTTCCACACTTAGTCTATTACTAGGAAGCCTATTCAAAGAACACCTATCTTTGAATTTCAGGCCTAGAGGCCAGAGATAATATGATATTTTCAGGGATACCCGGGGACGCGTCCCCCCCAAATCCCCCGTCCCGGTTCCGGGGACGTCCCGGGTACCAAGGGACGACAAGGGGACCATCCCCCTTTTTTGCAAATTCGGGGGAAACGTCCCAGGGACGGGGGGACGCCGTTTCCCCAAAGGGGGATGACCCAGTCCCGGGGACGGAAGGGGGACAACTGAGCCGTCCCTCAACCATCCCCCGCATTTTGCAACCTCAAAACTTTTTAAAAAAAACATAAAATTTAAAAAGAATGCCCCTGCCTACGTGGCATGTGTGGGCCCTCATGTTTTTTACTCCTTTATGAAAGAAAAAGGGCCTCTAAAACCTCATTTTATTCATTTTGTTTGTTTGAGCAGCCAAGGGTTTGAGAGGAAAACAAATTGCAGCCATTGAAGGAGAAGGAGCAGCAGTTTGAAAGAGGAGAGGAGGTTGAAATAGTGTTGTTGGGAGTGCAAATCCATCAAAGAGGTATGCATTTCCTTTCCCTATTTTCATTTTTTCATTTTTTTGCAAAATATGAAGCATACATAGTCTGATTTTTTTTTTTTTTTGCATTTTCAGTCAAAACTTGCATTCTAAAAACAAAAAACATGAGCAGCAGTGAGGGTGGGAGTGATAGTGAAGTTGAAATGCAAGCTAGAAGGGAAACTAGAGAGCAAATAACCCCTACCCAATGCCATCCTTCATCAACCAATACCAAAACTATGAAGGACTATGCAAAACACCCATTAGACAAAAAAAAACCATTCCTTCAATTTGTGACAGCCAGGGGTGAAAGACAAAAAAATTCAGGGGGGAGTAGGGTTTGGTTTTGCCATGTTTGTGAAAAGGAGTTTAGGGGCAGCTACACTAGAGTTAGGTCTCATTTTTTGGGTGAGGTGGGCCATGGAGTTAGAGTGTGTCCTGCATTGACAGATGCACTATTTATAGAGTGCCAAAAAATTCAAATGGAGTGTGATGGTGGGGTTCAAGGTGGGTCTCCTTCTTTCCCAAGTTCACAATCATCTATGCCTACTCCTACTCCTAGTCCTTCCACGGTTGGTAGTAGTGTTATCTTAAGAGGAAAGAGGAAGGTGATTGGTAGTGATAAGGCAACCTCAGTTGAGTCCATGTTTCAAAACCAAGCACGAGAAACCACTGAATCCTCCATTGCCAAATTCTTTTTTGCCCATGCCATTCCATTTCATGTGGCCCGTTCCTCTTATTTCAAACAAATGGTGAAAGACATAGCCACTGTTGGTCCTTCATTCGTACCCCCTGGAGATCATAAGCTACGCACCACCTTCCTAGACAAAGAGTACTCCAAAGTTAATGTGTTAATGGAGGAGATGAGGCAAACATGGATGAGGATGGGGTGCTCTATAGTGATGGATGGGTGGACTGATTGTAGACGTCGGCCACTCATCAATGTCATAGTCACATGCCCTGCTGGTTCTTATTTTCTTAGAGCCGTAGATTGTTCAGGGAGACGTAAGGATGCTGACTTCCAATTTTCCATTTTGAGAGATGCCATAGAGGAGGTTGGGGCTGCAAATGTGGTGCAGGTGATCACCGATTCAGCACGTGTGTGCAAATCGGCTGGGTTGATGGTGGAGGGTACTTACAGGCACATATTTTGGACCCCATGTTGTGTTCATGCATTGAACAATGCATTGAAAGACATAGGGAAGATGGATTGGGTGAAGAAAACGGTGGCAGAAGCTAGAGAAATTCAAATGTTCATTTGCAACCACCACACCTCACTTGCTCTTTTCAGGACATTTTCAAAGAAGGAGTTTCTCAAACCTGTTGATACAAGGTATGCCATTTACTTCATTTTGTTTCACTTTCAATTTGTATTCATAATCTGATTTTGTTTTAAATTTTTATTTTTTAATGAATCATTGAATTAATGAATGTAGATATGCCACATACTTCATCCTATTGGAGAGGATGCTTGAGGTGCATGAGCCTCTACAACTGATGATGGTCAATGCTGAGTGGACTAGATGGCCTAATGCAAGTTCTACTCAAGGAAAGAGCATCAAACAAAAGATCCTCGATGATGATTGGTGGGCCAATGTGAGGTAAGACATATTAGATGGCTGATTTTCATATTAAATTTCTGATTTTAATATTTTAATTTTATTGTCCAATGTTCCAACTTTTGAAGTTTCTAACATGTCAATTAACTTGTCAACTAATTATTTTGAACTTTTTGTTTGCATTTTGCAGATATATTTGCTCCTTTATCTCGCCCATTGTAGATGTCATTAGATATGCTGATACAGACTCTCCTAGTCTTGGAGAGATATATGAGACATTTGACACTATGCTTGGGAAGATCAGGCAAGTTATTTTGGCAAAGGACCCCACTTTGGATTTATATGAGCAACACATTAGGCCCATTGTGACGCGGAGGTGGAATACAATGAACACCCCGCTTCATATGGCTGCCTTTGCTCTAAATCCAAAATGGTATGCACCAAGGGATGGTAGGGTGCCTCCATGTGATGATGCTGAGGTTTTAGATGGGTTCACACGGGCCATTGAAAAGATTTATCTACCAAAGCAAGCTTCACTACTTCGGTCACAATTTCTAGACTTTGCTAATCTTAATGGCCCAAACTTGAGTAAACCACAGGCGAGGTTGGATAGAGCTATATTAGCTCAATCGAACCCTATTGGATGGTGGACCTATCATGGGAGAGATACACCGCAGTTGAAGATACTTGCCGCTCGCCTTCTTGCACAGATTGCTAGTTCCTCTATTGCAGAGAGGAATTGGTCCACGTATAGCCTTATCCACTCCCTCAAGAGGAATAGACTTACCTCTAGACGAGCGGAGAAGCTAGTGGTCGTTCATAGTGCTCTTCGGCTTCAGGATCGGCAGACTCCAGAGTATCGACAGACTCCAGCTCTACAGTGGGATATTGATCCCGAGGACACGGCTCAGGTAGATGAGGAGGAGACAGTTGAGGGCTTGGTTGGGGTCCCATTGGTTGAGGAGGAGCATTACAGTGGCAGTGACTCAAAGGATGACTCTAATTTTGATGCAGTTATGAGAGATGATTAGGGGCAGCAGTGCTCTTTGTTTATTTTGTATTCATTATTGACATACGATATTGTATTTTGATTTTCATAGCAAACTTTAAAACTATATGGCAGCAATGTAGCCTTTAGGCATTTTGATATAAGTTTATAAATTATAACTTGGAGGTTGTTTCATGATTCGTGTAACTGTATGTTAATTTTGAATGCGTATTGAGTATTGGCATAATGTTGAACACAAATGTTATATGTTAATGTTCTATAATGTGTATTATGCATGCCTTATTCATGTTATCTATTGAATATTTAAAATTTCCCTATATTTTTTAAATTTTCCCTATATTTTTATATAGCCATCCCCTGCCGTCCCTAATTTTGGCCTCAAAAATCGGAAACTTGGGGACTCGTCCCGCTGTCCCCTGCCGTCCCCGTCCCAAAAACTTGGGGTAACCTTGGATATTTTGTCATGGGCTAAATTGGGAAATTGTTGCTTTTGCTTAATAGGAAAAGATGATAACATTTAATCTACAAAGATTATACTTCAGTAATTTGATATTTTCTAGAATAATTAGGCCTATCTTTAGTTCCTTTCTACTCAACTAGAGGACTTTCCACTCTTCATAGGTGATTGCTTGACTTCATTCTCCACCATGATGGCACCCTTTATGAAAAGTATGTTTTCTAGGATTTCCCTCCATCCTCAAATCGCTTAAGATCACTTTGAGGAAGGCAATACAATGGTCATTCATTAAATTGTTGATGTTAACAAAGGAATTGAGTTAAGAGTCTAGGGTGGTTAAGATTCATATTAGTCTCTCTTAATAAGAAGCTACATGTTGTTCATATCTTGTGTGCCTACACAAATGTTTTTGTGTTAAAGTAAGAAAACTTGGGGATTCAAGATCCTTCCACTGTGGTTCATAACACTATTTTGGCCAAAATCCAAACCTATCCTTAATGGATAAGGCCCAACTCCCTAAGGGGTATGTGCTCATTAAGGAGATCCTAACTCAAGATGGGTTTCATATATACATTGACTATCCCAAGTGAATTTCAAGCATTATGCACATGCTTCAAAATAATTTGTTCATTCACATGCAGATACTTTCTAAAAGCCCAATAGGTCTATCCTATGGACAATAACTAACATCCCTAATATCCACATCAGAGTCCAACCATGCTTTTAACTAATGGATGCTTTTAGAGATATTTACCAAATTTGCACCTCCTAAAAGACCAACATAATGCATGGTTTACTTTTTATGTCACCATGGTATCTAGCTAAAGAATACACGAATCATATACTAGTGTGTGACTCTCATAAATTTCATGAATACTTTCATGAGAGTAGAAACCTATGTCAATAGTGTTTTCTATAATCCCTACAAGCCCTCAATTCATATCGCTGATAATTAAAAGACCTTTAAGATGAGTTATAAGGTATGACCTCTGGGTCCTGATCCCGTACTAAACTAGTCTAGGTATTAGTCCTACGACAGGAGCAGCCACAACACCAATTGTTTTTAAATGTCAAAATGTAATTTTTAAAGCATTTTTTAACATTAAAACATTAAAAAAAAAACCTAAAAAGTATCTAAAACCCTAAAACACGCCCATACTAAGAGTTGTTTCACAAAAGAAAACCTATTTCACAAAAATGCATTCATTGTTTTGCCATTTTTGCATTTTGTAAGATTGCTGGTATTTTTTCAAAGGAGAACGATTGCAAAGTGCCAAGGGGAGGAATCTAGCTTGCACAAAGGACATCTTGACTCTAGAGTCCTAGACATATATGATATATGACATTATTGAAATTTTGAACTATCAGTTGACAATTAATATTAGTTTTATCACAATCACTGATCAATGATGAAGTATCATATTATCAAAGATTCAAATGTCATTATTATTATTATATGATACATAGAATGTATTTTTCAATTTTGTATATTTTTTAAATTTTTAGCACACACACATATATATATACTAAGTCACAAGGTTCAAATTTGAGTCCAAATTCGGCAACAATAAAATTCGAATGAAATTCGGCAAGGGTAAAAAATTCAAAAATAAAGTCGGCATTAAATACGCCTTATATAAATTTTATTTTTTTAAGATTTTTTTAAGAAAACAAGTAATTTATCCACAAAATTATCAAAATAGTTTAACATTGATAAATAGATTTGAAATCATCATAAAAAGATTGACACATTTATAAAATATCATGACATTTGAGTATCACTAATATTTTAATATTTGACTATGAAAGTGGTGTTGTATTTTTGCTATGTTATTTGACTATTAATATGGTGGTGTATTTTGAACTTAATTACTACTACAAATATGCATATATTTCTGATTTTTATATGTTTTTTTATTAACGTACCCAAAACGAACCCAACCCCAAAAAAAAATTTTGACCGAATCCACATACCAGAATCTCGTACCTGAACCCAAACCCAAAAACGAACCGGTAACTTAGGTTTTTGTCAAAAAGGTACAATCAACAATCAAGACTTTGGAACTTCAAAAAAGCTCCAAGTCATCAAGAGCACTTGGCTGACTCGATGTAGCATCATCATTAGTATCACTTCCCAAATCATCATCAAAAAAGTCGAGCTCATCTACAACTGGCACTACTATGTCTTATGAAATTTGTTGATGTGAAGAAGATGTGGAGTCATTTGCTGATTTGTTCATGAACAATTTTAAATTGCCGCGAATGTAGACAAGATCTCCCAACTTTCCAAACAACAACTTGTTCCTCTTTTTGGAATGGATGTGGTCAAAGCAACTCCAATTCCTCTCACAAGCTGATGAACTTGCTTCTTGACTCAATATTTGAATGGCAAAGCACTGTAGTTGAGGAGTTTGTGCTGTTAGTTTTAGGATCAGAAATTAAATAAGCAGAATTAAAACAATTTCACACAATTTCACACAGCATATACCCTGGGAAAACCCTCCAACTTGAGGGAGAAAAATCCAGCAACAATATATCACTTATATATTGAATAATAATCAGCAATTCTCTTTACAATGAGGCCGATCACAAGGCCAAATATCAGCACCAAACTTGATGCAACCTCCTGATAATAATATCACTCTTCCTTGATGATAAATTCGGCCTTCTAGAAGAATTACTTCGATCTCTATAATGATGCACTCCAATCTCTAACTTGGCTGTAGGTAAATTCACACTTCCTTGAATGATTGTAAGATGATAATGAATGAGAAACTCGAGCTTCCTTATTTACAAATTGAAAGGGAGATCTTCAAACCATCGTGCCTCTTCTAGATGCAATGTCGGCCTTCAAAATGAAGAGATGTAACTCATGAAGGGTGGCGAACAATATGAAGTCAGCCTCATACAATTTTGATTAACAATAAATAAATATTATTTATTCCCAAGTGAAGCGCCTCTTCACTAGTGACATCTCCAATAAATTAAATAGCCGCTAGGCTATATTTTATTTATTGCTTTGATACAAGGTCATGGCTGGAAGTAAGAGGTCCGACGCTGTAAACATCAACACTCCCTCTCAGCTAAGGAGGAATACTTCCAGCTATCCAATGTCATGGAGTCTCTCAACATGACACCCACAATAGCTACACCCATATGTGGAAAGAGCTCATCACGGAGTCACTCAACATGATATCGTCCATCATGGCTACTCCCATGTATGGAAAGAACATGTGCACAAGTGCCCATCACGGAGTCACTCAACATGATGTCGTCATCTCATCATGACGTCCACCATGGCTACTCCCAGAGGGTGGATAAACACAAGTACAAGGAAATCATCACGGAGTCTCTCAACGTGATGTTGTCATGGAGTCACTCAACATGACATCCACCATGGCTACTCCCAGAGGGTGGAGACAAGGGCTTTCACCTCAAATGTCTCTCGCAGAGAAAGATGCATTAACAAGGGCTTTCACCTCAGATTTCTCTCACAGAGAAAGATGCATTAAAGCAAATCACAGAAGATCACTGATGTTGAGTTTCCTTCTCAGCAAGGGCTTCATTCTCCACAACTCCAAGCTTGTCTCGAAAGTGCACAAACTTCACTCTAGAGAGAGGCTTGGTGAGAATATCAGTCGTCTGCTCATCAGTACAAATGTATCTCAACTGGATAGCTTTCCTCAATACCATATCTCTGATGTAGTGGTATTTGATCTCAACATGTTTTGTTCTGTCATGAAACACTGGATTGACAGAAAGCTTCACACAGCTTTGATTATCACAATGAATGACAGTCGGCTCCAATGATTGTCCAAACAATCCTGCAAGGAGCTTCCGAAGCCACACTGCTTCTCGAGCTGCCACACAAGCTGCAATATACTCGGCCTCTGCAGTGCTTAGTGCCACTGAAGACTGCTTCCTGCTACACCAAGAGATCATCGCAGACCCCAAACTAAAGCAACATCCAGAGGTGCTCTTCCGATCAGCTACACACCCTGCCCAATCAAAATCAGAATATCCTTGCAGCTTTAGGTCCACATTGGAAGAATATCTCAAGCCATATCCAACTGTGCCACGCAAGTATCTCAGGATATGCTTCACTGCAACTAGATGTATTTTCCTTGGTTCACACATGAACTGACTAAGAGCACTCACTGCATAGCAAATATTTGGTCTAGTATTAACTAGATACATCAACGATCCAATCAACTGCTTGTACATAGTAGGATCCACTAGATCTAAACTAGCTGCAGACTCTTTTAGCTTCTGCAAATTGGTTTCCATCGCTGTAGACATGGATTTGCAATCCATCATGCCAAATCTCTTCAAGATGTCTATTGTATACTTCCCTTGACTCAGAATGATCTCATTAGACCTATGCCATACTTCTAAACCAAGGAAGTAATGCATGTATCCAAGATCCTTCATCTCAAATTCAGAAGCTAACTCCTTGCATTTGATAATGAGATGTTCTTCTCCTGTAAGAAATAGATCATCAACATAAAGAACCAAGATTAATGCCTCACCATCAACTACATTGAAGAACAGGTTTGAATCAGCATCATTCTTGGAGAAGCCCAAGCTCATCAGGTATCGATCAATCCTCTCATACCAAGCACGAGGAGCCTGCTTAAGGCCATACAAAGCCTTCTTCAATCTACAAACATGAGACTCCTTCCCATGAATCTCAAAGCCATCAAGTTGCTCAATGTATACCTCTTCTTCAATTACACCATTAAGGAATGTTGTCTTCATGTCCATTTGATGTAACTTCCATCCTTTAGCTACTACAATAGCAATGATGGTCCTGATGGATGTATAGCAAGCAACCGGAGAAAATGTTTCCTCATAGTTTATTCCCTCTTTCTAAGAGAATCCTCTAGCCACAAATCTAGCCTTGTACTTCTCAATGCTTCCATCAGCCGCATGCTTGATCTTGAAAAGCCACTTAGAAGATACAACAAATTTCCCTTCTGGTCTAGGTACTATATCCCAAACATCGTTCTTGATAATAGATTGATATTCTTCAGCCATAGCATCTCTCCATACTTGCTGACTTGAAGCTTCCTCAACACTGGAAGGCTCAGATTCAATGATCTGACTCATTAATGCAACATAGCTTGGAAACTTTTGTGGTCTTTTGCTTTCTCTGAATGTTCCTCTAGGGGCTGCAAACTTTTCTGCCTCCTACATTGTTTGCCTAGCCCATAGAGGTCTCTTTCGACCTATAACAATATCTCTCGGCCCATTAGTTGGTTCCAAAGGCTCAACTGGATCACCATCTTCTTTTGGTTCAGTAGACTCCCTCTGAATCTCAAGAGTATGGTCAACTTCCATGTCCTGAGGAATCTCTTGGTCTTCATTATCTATCTCCATGTATGAACCTTTAGATCTTTTGAATGCAACATCTTCCTCAAAAGTGGCATCCCTGCTGATCTCTATTAGTTTCTGACCTGGAATGTAAATCCTATAGGCTTTTGAAGATTCACTGTAGCCCACAAATATTCCCTTCTTGCCAGATGGTTCCAATTTAGTCCTTTTATCTTTAGGCACATGAACATACACAGAACAACCAAAGATTCTCAAGTGACTAACTTCAGGCTTCACACCTGTAAAGGCTTTTGCCCAAAGGAAGGTTTGCAAGTCTTGATCATGGATCATAGCTTTAGCTGCCTCAACAATGGATCTGTTCTTCCTTTCTGCAACACCGTTTTGATGTGGATTGTAAGGGACACAAAACTCCCTCTTAATCCCTGCCTCGATACAAAAGTTACGGAAGCCTCCAGAGATGTATTTTCCTCCATTGTCAGTTCTCAGAACTTTGATCCTCTTCCCAGACAAGTTCTCTACTTGAGCCTTAAATTTTTTGAATTTCTCAAGTACCTCTTCAGATTCTTTAGTCTTTAAGAAATAAATCCAAGTCTTTCTAGAGTAGTCATCAATGAAAATTACATAATACAAGAAACCACTCAAGGAAGCAACAGACATTGGACCACACAAATCAAAATGAACAAGATCTAGAATACATTTGGATCTACTCTCACTACTATGAAAAGGACCTTTAGTATTTTTACCCAATGCGCATCCTCGGCAAGTACCTTCATGCTCCTAGCTGAGTTTTGGAAGGCCAGTGACCATCTTCTCCATGGATGGGAGTGCTCTGAAATGAAGGTGAGCAAGTCTCCTGTGCCAAAGCTCACATGAACTAGTGGACTCATGCAACAATCCCTGCATTGGATGAGTGGAAAGTCTATAGAGACTCTCTTGCCGAACATCAATCACTCAGGCTGTCTTGATGCTAGAGTTCTTCGGCCATGCAAGAAATTTTCCTTCAGAAAATGCAACTTGATATCCCTTGTCCTCCAAAGCTGAAATTGAGACAAGGTTCCTCTTGATGCCTGGTACAAATAACACATCGCTCAACTGAAGAGAGATGTCGGAATCTAAGTGAAGAGAGGAGACTCCAACACCTTTCACAGAATAGCATGCATCATCTCCAATTATGACTTGAATGCTTGTATCTCTCTCCACCAAATCTGAAAGATGTTCTCTAAATCCAATAATATGACAAGAGGCGCCACTATCAATCAACCATGTGTTGCTATCTATTGGAACATTGCTTGATAGGGCAGAAATAAATAGAAATCCACTTGAATTGTCTCTTGAATCCTTCTGAGGAGAGACCTCACCCACATCTGCTATGGAAACATGTTGTTTTGGTCTAGTTGGACAATCTTTTGCATAGTGACCAAACTTGTCACATCTGAAGCACTGTATATGGGAGAGATCCTTCTTCTTCTTAGATTCAAGAGCACCATCCGATCTTCTATATTTATTCCTCTTGAAACTTCCTTTCTTCCCTTCTCTTCCTTTCCTCTTTGATGATTGAGTAGCAAGTACATGAATATCTTCATTGTTAGAACTTTGCCCATTGCCTCTCACTGCCAATCTTGATTCCTCTTGAATGCAATCTGCCCTAAGACGATCAAACTTTGGTAGCTTTGACCTTCCACTAATGCCTTGGATAAATGGCTCCCAAGATTGAGGAAGACCATTGAGTGCCAACATGACTAAGTCCTTACCATCAACCATGTGACCAATGGCACAAAGTTGATCTCTTAACTCAGTGATCTTCATGAAGAAGGAGATGACAGAATCTCCTTTCGCCATCTTGATATGATGAAGTTGTTGCCTCAATGCAAGAGCTCTGCTTGTATTATTGATCTCATACAATCCCTCCAAGGTCTTGAACATCTCTCTTGTTGTCTTCAACTTGGAGATAATAGGCACAAGATGATCCTTCACAGAATCAATCAAAATCTTCTTGGCCTTTGTGCCATTCTTCTTCCATTATGACTTCTCATTCTCATCGGAAGGCTCGGGAACTTCGCTCTCCACGAACTCAACAATCTCATTTTCTTCCAATGCAATCAGAATTCTAAACTTCCAAGAGGTGAAGTTGGAAGCGCCTTCAAGTCAATCTTCAACCTTGAGCCCGTTCACCATTTTCGAAGATAAGATAGACACACGAAGATGAGAACCAGAGAGGAAGAATACGCTACTTATAGAAATTTGATCATGATCTTGCTTAAACCTGCTCTGATACCATGTTAGTTTTAGGATCAGAAATTAAATAAGCAGAATTAAAACAATTTCACACAATTTCACACAGCATATACCCTGGGAAAACCCTCCAACTTGAGGGAGAAAAACCCAGCAACAATATATCACTTATATATTGAATAATAATCAGCAATTCTCTTTACAATGAGGCCGATCACAAGGCCAAATATCAGCACCAAACTTGATGCAACCTCCTGATAATAATATCGCTCTTCCTTGATGATAAATTCGGCCTTCTAGAAGAATTTCTTTGATCTCTATAATGATGCACTCCAATCTCTAACTTGGTTGTAGGTAAATTCACACTTTCTTGAATGATTGTAAGTGATAATGAATGAGAAACTCGAGCCTCCTTATATACAAATCAAAAGGGAGATCTTCAAACCATCGCGCCTCTTCTAGATGCAATGTCGGCCTTCAAAATGAAGAGATGTAACTCATGAAGGGTGGCGAACAATATGAAGTCGACCTCATACAATTTTGATTAACAATAAATAGATATTATTTATTCCCAAGTGAAGCGCCTCTTCACTAGTGACGTCTCCAATAAATTAAATAGCCGTTAGGCTATATTTTATTTATTGCTTTGTGAAATATTCCCCCTTAATTTTTTCCCAAAATTCAATTACACAAACTAGCAACAAGTCACTGATTAGCGTTAGCTCCAAAAGCAAATCAACATGGAAGTAACTCTAACCAAGAATGTTCACCAAGATCCCAATGTGGGCGAGGTGATAGCATATGGTCAGAGGATCATTAAGAGTAAACTAAACTGAAATTACAATTCATCTGCTGATGCAAGCATCCACAAGCAGTGGGGATACTCCACTTATTCAGTGGGTGAGATTATTACATTATTAAAGGCGGCAAGCCAGCCATTTAAATCCTCACTTCCACTTATTAAATGGGGGGAATACAGTCCACACAACCACTTATTTAGTGGGGGGAAACTTACAATTAAAGAAAGATGATTATTTAAACTCAACCACTCAATCGTGGGAGTATGAAATTTAAACTAATTGCAGCAAATAAAATAAATAGCTATTAGTACTACTAATCAGCTTTACAATGAATTAAACAACTGCAAATAAGAAAGATATGCTTCCAAATCAATCAATGGTTAGAGTAACACTTCCTCTAACTCTTACAATACAATAATGATATAAAAATGAAGCTCAAACCAGCATTATATCAAAAACTAACAAGTCTGATCAGAAACAGAGAATACAGAAAATCAAACCAGCAAGTAAGAAAATCACCATAATGGACGTAACTCCTTCAATACAGCTCCGGAAAGCTTCAAACAGCAATCAAATGAAGCCTCCAAACATGGCGTCCATCTTCCAATAAGAAATTTGAACCATAAACAGCAAACCACAGTTGGCACGAATTCCAAAGCCAGCTAGAAATGGTACGGCCTCTCAAGGAATTGACTTGCATCTAAAAAATCCAAACTTCAATATTAAAATCTGCAAACTTGCAGACTTGGGTGCCCTTCACAGTTAAACAGCATGGGCCAGTACCCAGAATGATATAAAATTCAGAAGCGAAGCTATCAGCAAAAGTTCGCTTCAGCCATTGACATCAGCAGTACAAACAGATTATAAATCAGCAACCTGCCTGTAATTGAAATCAGCATTTGAGCTCTATCCACACTCCTGAATGAAGCATAGTCTTCAGAAATCCTTTCTAGGAAGCCATAGTTTCAGGCCCGAAGAAAGATGAATTTGTTAAGCTTCCCCTTAGTCAGGTCTGGAATTAGTCCAGCAACATAACTTTTCTTTCCAAAACATAACATAATCAGCACTTCACAAAACAACAATATATAAGTTTCAATTGGCAAATGAAACACTTCAAATTCCAAGAAGTCGAATCACTTCAACTTCCAAAAGGGACGCCACCTTTAAGCATTTACCTTTTGAAATAATAAAATATTATTCAACTTCCCCTTTAGGCGTCCATTTCCATATTGCAACAATAAAGCATTTATTAAATAATTAAATGCTCACTTGACCCCTTAATGTCCCCTCTTTAAAACAACATTAAGTTATCAAGCCTAGGCGTGGGGTACAACTTCAAGACATGAAAATTGACTAAGTCTGAAACTCAGTCCAAGGAGATAACCAAAGCCAATGCCAATACTGAAACTAATGGTTTAGCAAGGTGACTTGAGCTGAACTGCTAATGATGCCATTGCCAAAATTAGACTTACTAAAAATAGCCAACTTGCTATAAATAGTAAATTCACATCAAAACCAACAAAAAGCCAAACAGAACACTGAACTGCAAAGGATTGAACTGCTACTAGATAGATACTGCTAAAAGATAGACTTGCTAAAAATAGCAAACTACTATAAATAGTAAGTCTGCACAACATCCTATGAACGCCAACAGAGCAGTATCACGACTTACTATAAATAGTAAGTGTTTCCAAATATCATTTGAGCACAAACCTTTTACATGCAAACCCTCGAAAAAGCATTTGAAAGAGGAAACCCTAATTTTCTGCTTCAACTTAGCCTATGGATTTCCGGAAATAGGCTAAATCCAAATGAAGAGCGTAGGGCTAAAATGGGGACATTACACTTTGATACAAGGTCGTGGCTGGAAGTAAGAGGCCCGACACTGTAAACATCAACATGTGCTCCATAGGTCATCCACCATGTTACACCCCATGTGTTATTACCTATTTACTATTACCTTGTTTGGTAAAATTGCTTTGAAAAATGTGAATGTGTTTCACATAAATGAATTTTGATGGAAATATGATGAATGAATGTTTGATTCTATTTAATGCTTTATGATGATTATATATATGAAATATATGTGAGGCATATGAATGTATTGATTCTGCTAACTATTGTTATGATGAACTAAGTTGAATGCAAGAACAGGTTCAAACCTGTAGAAGAGAGGGGAAGTATCACTCAGAAGAAAAACTTGGTTTGGTAACCTTTAATTCAGCCTTACTGAGCATTCACACATTCACGCTCTAGTTGGTTTTAGTTGAGCCAAGTCAATCGGGTAGATGGTAAGTGATCTTCAATTTAGTTGTGTATGTTTAGATTGATTTACGATCTTGTTTTATGAATGTTTGAAATGAGGTATGTGATGAAGTCTTGATGCTAAGTGGAAGTCCTTCCTTGTGTGTTAATTGTTATGTCGATGAGATATATGCATAAAATGTATATATATGTATATATGCACGTCTATGGTAAACTCATACATATGAGTGAATACGTACATGAGTATACGTAGGTAGACGTACCTACGCATGCTCATAGACGGATTACCCATATGCATGGGAATACCGATTGGACTAAGGTGACATATATATATATATATATACACACATTCCATGTATATATGTTGATTGATGGATTTGTGAGTACGAGTGTTTTTATAAAGATATTGAAATGGTATTACGTATATGTATATATGTATAAATTAATATGGTTACATATATATTAATAAATATTTATAAATATGTGTTTATTAATAAAATGTATTTGATAACTTTATGAAATGAATATATATATATATATAATATTATAATATATATAAATGAAAGTTATTAGAGATAATCTCCAAGCGCAATATCTACCGCTATTCTTAAGTAAAGCACTGGAATGAATAAAGAGCATACATAATACACGGCACAGCCTTTAAAGGAATGTTAACCAGCGCATAAAGTAATATAAGACCAAGTCAAACCAATGTATGAGGCACGTATGAGTTTATATGCTGCTGTGTATACATTTGAATAAGAAGTTAATACAGTTTAAAAGCCTTATGAAGTGCTCAACCCACGTTATTATCTTGGGGCACCAACACACGAATGTGGCGCCATTTTGTAAGTGTTTGAGATGCATAAGAAGTCTGCAAAATGCGCATAAGTCTGTAAATAGCATTGAGACTCAATTAAGAGTAAACTTGGCAGCATTATGTGAAGGAATTCGAATTAGGAAACTTGTTTTGAGCTTGTCTCTTATAACAAGTTGACTCAACCATTTAAATGGTGAGGACTGTTATGTGTTGCAAACCTGTGAGTTAGCTTGGTGAGTTGTTGCATGAGGATGGAAAGGTGGCAGAAATATTAACTTGTTTGTAGCCTTTGGTTGCTCACAAATTACTATAAATAGAGGTGCTCATTCTACCAATTGCATCACTTTTTCAATCTAATTTTCTTGTGTTATTCTGCTGCAATTTCAGTGCAAAGAGAGTTGAGAGTTGTTTTGTTGTTTTACATTGGTTTTGTGGAGAGAATTAGTGAGAAGCTAATAGAGGATTTTGGAAGTTGTTCTTGGAGGAAGTTGCAAGCAAGCTAGAGCCATTAAGCTAGGAGAGAGGAATAATCAGTTGGAGCTTTAAACAGGCATGCTGATTTCTACTCCTTTGTTATTATGTTGGAAAGATTGTTTATTATGTTGCCATGTTGGAAAGATTGTCTTTTTGTAACATGCCCATTGTTCTACTCAAAAGTTTTACTATGTTTTTAACTTCAAGTAAATAAACTAATGCCAACACTTGCAATAAAAAATTTCTTTCAAATATAAAGATAATATGCACATTTGAAATAAACATCATTCCAAACTTTCCCATTGCATTATAACAAAGTATTACATCTTTCCAATGTATTGATTTCATATTACAAAATTCTAAGATAACATTTCACATTTACAATTTTTCCATTGAAATAGATACATACATGGCTCCTATGAGCTTACTAGCAAAAGATATAAGAATAGTCCAGGTGCTCTCCATCAAATCTTGGTCGCCAACTGATGAGGAGAAGCATCACTCAAGCGCTTTCTTTCCAACCATGGACTTATTGTGGTCCCCCGCACATCTACTTAATTGGTAAGATGGCCCTCCCTTCAACGAAGAGATTGGTTTGGTAACCTCATAATAATAATAACCTTCCTTGAGCTTGGTGTTGTGTCCTACATATCTAGATCTGACATACAATGGCTACAAACTACGTATATGACATTCCCTGCCTAGTATGTAAACCTAGATCACAATGAACTAACAGTGTAAATAGTGGCAACATACACTACTTTGGCCAAAATATTCATCACCCACAATTTAGGATGGACATCACACGCTCACCCACCTTCCTAGCTCAATTTGTATTGACCTTTCATATTCTATGCTTAGGGTATCCCCTTTCACCATGGATAATTATAACCCCATAAATAACCTATTAACCTCTACGCTTACTATGACACTTCTAATTAAGTAACTCAAAGCAACTCTATAACTCAACTTCACAAATAAAGCATTATCTATATGAGCTTAACTTAATATAGTACATATTATTAATACAAACACCCATTCCATATTATGGAGTATATACATACATTCAAACAATAGCATTCCCTAGCCTAGACTCATCAAGAATCTTTCATACCTATCTAAAGAAGATAACCAATTCATAATAAAACAACTGAACATACTTTTCCAAACAAGACTAACAATTCATACACTCTTTTCAAAACATAAAATGCAAAATGGAGTAGAAATCAGCATGCCTGTATTTGCAAAGCTCCAAACGATCAAACTGGATTCCTAGCTTAGACTTCACCAAATCAGCTTGCAACTTCTCAACTCTCTTCTTACTCTCTCCAAAACTCTCTCTCAAAAACTCTCTCAGACACTAAAAACTCAAAAATGCAGCAAAATATCAACTCAGAAAATGAGCAGCAAGAATGCATAATACGTCCCATATGATGGAGAATGCTCCTCTATTTATACAAAAACTTGAGCAACTTCTAGCTGAAAACAAGCTCACAATCATGCCACTTCTCAAGCAAAAGAATCAACTCAACCAAATAAAAGAAAGGTGGCGGATTTAAAAACAATGACTCATAGCTAATGCTCAGCCAGCTGCCTTCTCCATTGGACAGCAGGTTATTCACTCAGAAAAGCAAGGTTAAAAAGCTCCATAAATCGACTTATCTCAGCCAGCACTACTCTTGACTTATTCCTTCATTCCATCCCTGCCTTATACGCTGGAGAAAAAACTCAGAACAGACTTCTAAATGCAAGCAAGGTTCATATTTTGGCGCCACATATTATCACACGCCCCTATTTTGGTGTTTGCAGTTTGAAGACCAAGTTAAAATATGATTTACACGTTTATATTCCTCTTTGCGTTCATAGCATTGACTAAGTCTTAAGTTTGCAACTCACAAACTTGGCTCTCTCTCTTTTCCTATGTGCTTTACCTTGTGCGCTTTACCCCCTAAGACGCGTCTCGAAGAAGGAGACGCATCTTCGGCACTGTACCAATCTCCAAAGATGCCTCATTCTGCCAAGAAAATTTTCAAACGTCTCCCAATTCTCCCAAATCTCCTAAATTTTAATCTGACGTCTCTCACTGACTCTCGCGAAGACTCCCGCCAGTCAAAAGGTCAAACGTTAAAAACAATGCAGAGGTAGCTGTAAAAACGCGATTTTTGAAGTCAAATGCCTCATTGTTTAAGCACACGAGTGGAGAAGAGAGCAACTAGGTTGAGCTTGAAGTCTAAACTAGTAAGTACTAAGTATTTATTTGCTTGTTTCTAATTTTTTTGTCTGGTTAGTGGTTAATCCTTCATACTCCCGTGCTTGGTGAATGTCCCTTGATTATTACTGGATATCTCACATGGTGCACATTATTATAGTGCAAGCGCTATTTTTTAGATTGGTTTATTTAGCATCACCAGTAATCTCCACAAGAGCATTGCCCCTGTTTAAAATCGTGGAATATGTTAACAGATTCCACGATTTTAAACAGGGGCAATGCACATTATTATAGTGCAAGCACATTATGGTGCACATTATTATAGTGCAAGCGCTATTTTTCAGATTGGTAATTTAGCATCACCAGTAATCTCCACAAGAGCATTGCCCCTGTTTATAATCGTGTAATCTCCACAAGAGCATTGCCCCTGTTTAAAATCGTGGAATCTGTTAACAGATTCCACGATTTTAAAAGGGGCAATGCTCTTGTGGAGATTACTGGTGATGCTAAATAAAACAATCTAAAAAATAGGCTTGCACAGTTGCACTATAATAATGTGCAATACTCTGCTATCTTCATCTACCAAGCAAATTTCTCCAACTTTGCATTGATTTCCTGTGTCTGTGGATGTGATCTATCTACTACACAAAAAGCATGTACCATTTTATGGCCTTCAATCATTTGACATTTCCTTATAGATGTGATTCATTTTTCTGTTGAGTGTGCCATGTGCAATCGTGATTCATTTTCTTAATTTCCTCAACGACATGTTTTTCTCTGTTTCCTTTTTCATAACTTTAACTACAGCGATTTCATGTTTTTCTCTATTTCCTTTTTCATAACTTTAGCTACAGCTATTAAATGATGGAGCCATTAATTTTTAAATTTTTCTTTCTATAGCTGTTGTGTCTAAACTCTAATCATAATGTCTTTTTGTTTTTTGTTTTTTTATTTTTTTTGTAGAATTTGAATCATTGAATCAAGAATGTCGGATGGGGGAAAACAACGCTTGTATCCGTTGTGGAAGTATGTTGATCGTGTTTCAGGGCTGAAGGGTTCAAGTGGAACAGCCACGATCTCATGTAAATTATGTCCAATGTCATGGCAATGTACTTACACGAGGGTGAGTGCTCATTTCCTTCGCATACCTGGAAAAGGTGTTGATCCTTGTACAAATGAGGTGGAACGATATGAGGCTGTGAGGGATCAAGAAAGGGTTGATGGAAAAGTTTCTAATATGAGCTCTCACGCTTCAACAACAGGGGCAATTGCTGCAAATCAAAACCAGAATAGAGAGGAAGAGGTGGATGTGTCTTCAAAAGATGTAGCAATAGAAAGTTATCACAAGAGACCACACATTGGTAGTTCAAACCCCATTGGCAGATTATTTGATGTGCAAGGTCAAGAAGCGGTTGATGCAGCGATTGCATGCTTCTTTTATGCCAATGAAATACCATTTAATGTTGCTCGCTCACCTTTCTATACAGAGATGGTCCAAGCAATCAGCAATGCACCTGCTGGGTATAAACCACCTATGTATGAAAAGTTTCGCACTACTCTAATTGATAAAAAAAAAAATCGATTAGAGCAACAAACTGCACCAATGAAAAGAGTGTCGGCTACAAAAGGATGCAGCATTGTGATAGATGGGTGGACAGATACTAGAAACCATCCACTACTTAATATCATGGTAACATCCAGCAAAGGGCCTTATTTTTTGAAGGCATTAGATTGTTTAGGGCAAGAAAAAAATGCAAAGTTTATTTTAACCAGCTATGTGACGGCATTGAGGAGGTAGCAGCATCACATGTAGTCCAAATTGTTACAAATGCTGCCCATGTTTGTAAAGCAGCAGGCATGGTGCAAAAGAAATACAAGCATATATTTTGGACACCATGTTGTGTGCATTCATTGAATAATGCACTAAAAGATATTGGCAAGTTTGAGTGGGTTTCAGCTCTCATAGAAAAGAGCAGAAAAATTCAAATGTTCATATGTAACCAACACCAAACACAAGCTATTTATCAAAAATTTGCCAAGGTGGAGCTTCTCAAACCAGCTGATACAACATTTGCTTCTTATTTTATTCTTCTTCACCGTCTTTGTGAAGTGAAAGGTGCTTTGTGTTCCACGGTAGTTAGTGATGCATGGGTAGCTTGGAGGCAATCTACATCAAATGATGCAATTGAGGTGAGAGGTATGGTCCTTGATGACCGTTTTTGGGCTGATGTTAAACTTGTTGTGGACTTTATTCAGCCCATATGTGAGGTGATCAAATTTGCAGAGTCAGACAAGCCATGTTTGGGGGAAATTTATGAAGAAATAGATTCCATGTGTGCAAGAATTAAGAAAATAACAAATGCAAAAGATCCTTCACTATATCCTTTGATAGAAGAAAAGTTACACGGAAGATGGAACAAACTTAACACACCTCTTCATTGTGTCGCATATGCCTTAAATCCTAAATGCCATAATATACAAGAGACCAATAAGAGGGCTCCATATGAGGATAGAGAGGTAATGGAGGAATTTTGGGCCGCAATAAAAAAGATATATGGTCGAGGTGAGGAAGCATCAGTTATGAGTCAATGGAATAAGTTTTCACGTGGGCATGGTGATTTTTCTTCCATGGAAGCTTTATATGATATGCGAGACAAGAAAGACCCTATAGAGTGGTGCTGGAACCATGGAGGTGAAACACCTGAATTGCAATCATTTGCAATAAGATTACTCTCACAAGTAGCTAGCTCTTCATCTTGTGAGAGAAATTGGAGTACTTATGGTTTTATTCATTCACTAAAGAGGAACCGATTGGGATCAAACAAAGTAGAGAACTTGGTGTACATTCATAGCTCACTTCATCTTCTCTCTCATGTAGATTTTGCATACAAGGAGGGTCCTTCAGCAAAATGGGACCAAATTTCACCTGATGGAGATGTTGCAGCCATAGTGGATGAAGTGGTTGAAACAGATGGCTTTACTAATTTACCCCCAGTTCTACTACCAGCAGAGGAACATAAGTTAGAGAGTGATGAGTATTTGGAGAGCATCATAGCTGATAACCTTGACATGGATGATGTGGTGTAGATGATATCAGATAGATTTCTTATGTTTGTCTTTTGTTTGCATATTAGCCAATCAAACTATCAATATTTCTGAATTTCAATATGTAATCGAATATGTAATGTCAAATGTGAACTATGATTATGAAATTTGAAGTATGAACTCTTTGACTCTTTGACACAATGTGACAATGACATTTGGATTTGAATTTTGTGTATTTAAAGTTAATGTACATTGTTAAACTTTACTACTATTGTTTTGAAAGTTCAATGTCATCATATTTTAAGATTTTCTATAAATTATTAATTTTTTTTTTAATTTTTTATTTATATTAAAAAAAAAAAGGTGTCTCCAAGAAAACTCGTCTCCTATTTTCAAAAAAAAAGTCATACCAGTACCAGTACAAGTTTCCCATACTAGTACCAATCTCCTGACAACTATGATATATATATATATATCAACTTATATGATTATAAAATGCATTGTTCAATATTCGAACACATATCCACATATGTACATATTTCACATAACAATAAAGCATATATATATATATACATATATTATTAGCGAATGGATTGGTCTTTTTCAAATACAATTCAAATATCAACTCTATTACCCCCGATGCACTGGGGCCAAATCACTAATATCTCCGGAAATGTCACAATTGCATTTGTGACTTTCCTTTGAATTTTAGAGGTACAGCTCCCTTGTTTGATAGAATGAATTGTGGGTATGCTTTTAACTAGAAAGCAGGAAAGGAGACAAACACTAACTCATAAAAATGAAGTTAATGGGAGTAAAATTAAAGATCACAAATCATTTAGCACAAAGACTAGAATAATCGATGATCATAAGAACTGGGATGGAAATGTATCATAGTTGCAATAAATGAACACAATGCAGCAGAGGACGCCTTACACAGAAAACATGCTCAAAGTACACAGAGAACACACAAATTGGTATGATCAACACTAAATTCAAAACCCACGATTCACAAACTGTGAGTCATTGCAAATATGAATGAATGAATTAAGGGAAGACAAAAATAAAGCTTGTTCCTTTTCCTCTGTTACAACACAGTGCAATTTAGAAAATCCAGACCCTCAAAGAGTCGCTCTAAACAAAGACATAGGGATACAATCTTTCCCTATCTTGGCGGTTACTAAACGGTTGCTAAATATAACGATTCCTTCTTGTCGTCCAACTGCCTAACCTCGGAACTAATAGACGGGGAAGCATTAACGAACGGGAACAATAATAATTACATTTGCACATGATATGACCTAGAACAATCACCAAACGCCTCTAGCTTCAAATCCTGCCCCGTGGTTGGCCATTCTTTTGCAATTAACGCGTTTCACAGGCACCGCATTAAATGGCCAATTCATGTTAACAATAAAATCACACGTACAAACTATCTAGACAAAATATCAATTGGGAAAATTAAATAGATCTTGTTCACATCAGCAATTAATTTAGGCCACATCACCATTTTGTCATTTGCCAAATTTCAATGAAATCCAGCTCAAATAGATCCTCAAATTTCTATAAATTCGATGAGCATAGCCACATTTTACCAACCAAAGGCATTCTAAAAATGGCAAGTGCGCAAAGTGATGGCGTATCGATGAATGACTACATCGTGATCGAAGAAGTCGAGTGCAATCCTCTCTTTAGACTACTATCAGACCAATTGAGGGAGGTCTTCATTGTCCAGAGTGAAGTGGAGGAAGAAGTATTGTGTGACATCCTAGGAGAAAGATTTTTGAGTCAGGTTCATGTGCATAACGCCACACTTCTTAAGCGTTCCATTTACACTGTAATTCGCAATTTTGGACGGCGAGACTAGGGAATGAGGGCAGCAGAACGCCTGGTTAGGCCTAAGTTCCTGCACAGGGTGAATGTGGCTCTTGCAGGGCTCAACAATTATCCACGAACTAGTCTTATTGGAGACACCATATGCATCGCAACTGCAACCCAGTATGAGGCTACGAAAGAAGTTGTGACACTCCTTTGAGCGAGACTGGTGTGGAACGATATGGGGTTGTTCGCCCAATTTCTGCAATCCCACGAAAACTTGTTGTCACCAGCCCAAATTAAGCATCTCCAAGAGGTGGTGGAGGGAATCCATGTGTTGATGTTTGCCCTATGTGCCTGAAAAATAATGTTTTGATACCCTCAATTTTGTAATTGAATACCAATTTTGTAACACTAATAATATATAATATAATGTAAACATTTTTGATATTCTGGTGTTCTTGTTCTTTCTAAATATTTCCAAGTTTCAATTACTTTGCTATATCCTACAACGGTATTCATTTATATTCATTTCCTTGCATATGGCACTTTGCAATCACACACCTTTAACCATTCATTGACTCTGCATTGATGTGATTGAAAGAGTTTACTGAAATACATTGTAATGAGATCAGCCTGCACTGCGTTTTCTTTAGGATAATGCCCTTTGAGGCAGCAGAATGAAGGGTTCGTGAAACCCTAGCGAGAACCGTCGATGGTTTTCGAACTTACCAAAATTCCCGCCCATACTCGTAACTTCTTTAACTTCCCACCACCAGCAATCTTTTGGACAGGTTACCCAACCTCAAGTATGGACCGCCAACATTAAAATTTCAAGTATAGAGACTCCATAAAGCACTTCAACTACTCAGGGAGTTTGTAATGACCCCTTTTTTTAGTGGAAGCATTTTGACCTGAATCTTGCACTCAAAGTGTTTTTCAAAGAGGCATTAGAAGCGTTAAAGATCAATAAGTTTCAGTGATAATATCTAATAATATCAAAGATGATATAAACATTTCATTCTTGCCAAAGGGTTACTCATTTCTTCCTTATCACTCTTATGAATGATTCTTCTATATAATTTCAAAGTTCATTAGGTAGATATTAAACATCTATCAAGATCCCAAAGATGATATCTTATTACACCATTTATAATAATAGAGTCATTATTACTTATAAGACCCAATAATTGTTGCAAGCATTATTATTGGATAACCGTAAATAATATATATATATGTATGTATGTATGTATGTATGTATAATTTGTATATGTCCATCCTCTATGAGGTATTTATGAGTCTCTATCTATATATCTGTATATATCTAAATATATATTCTTAACAATTACCAAAATATATTTAGCAACGTATGAATTATATATACAGTGAACACATTATATTTAATATATTTATATTTATCTTATATATATACCAAACATATATCCCAACTATCTACCTTACTAAATTCTTAATCCCATTAAATGAATATATTAATCTTGACTATCTACATTGCTATTGTATTTACCTATATCTCTGTTTAAATATATTAATCCTTAATTGTATATTTATCAACTATATTATATATATATTAATTACCACTGTTATTAACTCCCATATTTATCTAACAATCCTGATTTCAACATATATTCATTTTGATTTATTTTTAAGCATTCATCCATTCTTATATTTTATTTCCAAATTACTTACCTGCTGATCGATCTGCAAGAATAACTTATCTCCTTTTTCTGCCAGATACAATGCTTTGATTCTCCTTATTTTTAGCCAGCCATCATGCCTTCTTTGCTTTGGAGAACCTCTTCCTAAGTATCGTGCTTTGGCTGGGAAGAGTCACGTCACTTTGTGAAAGGTCATTCCTTTTTTAAAGTCAACCGCTGCCTCCCTTGGTCTTAATCACTCATTTCATATTGTTTGTGCTTGGCAACGAATCGGTATTTGAAGGTTTATACAATGGTTACTTTTATAAGATAATATAAGTAATGATTTTATATTTATCTTTATAAGTATAATATCTGCAGCATTGTGTTATAATAATTATTGTAATTTGGATCTTGTTTAGTTTTATTATATTTTGTTTATTATTCTATTATAATGTGCCAATATATTATATCATTATTATTTTATATTATATTCTAGGACCAATATTTTGTAATTATCCTACTGTCTTGATAACTGTAATTATAATAGAATTGTTAATATATATATATTTATTTATTTATTTATTTCATTTGTTAATATTTTATTAATATAATAATTGTTTAATAATATCAATTGTTCGCAATGTTTAATACTTATATTTTATATTCGGTAGTTATAACATTATCTTTGGATAATTATAATTATGATTTATATTGTCAACATCCTTATATGTATTCTATTTATTTATTTGTTTCTTTTGATGCTATAAATCTTAGTGTTACAATTTCAGGGACATGACAAAGTTATAACAATTCAATAACATGCCGCCCACACAAGTTAATGAACAAGTTTGAAGGGAATGCAGTGGAAGCGGGAGTTAGAATAACTTGGGCGGTGCTCACCAAGGTTAGAAGAACTCAATGAAACACCGCCAAGCACCCAAACTTAGAGAAAATTTGAGTAGGGGCGACAATTTTAAGGGAAATGGCCAAAATCATGGTAATAGTGGCTCTAATTAGGGACAAGGACTGAAAAGGATGTAGCATAGATCCCAGGAATGTTTAGAACTAGTGATGTATCCATTGGGCACAGAGTCATAAATAAGGAACCAAAACAAAACAAAACACCAACCAAAACTAGGCACAACAAAAATGACACACCAAAAAGGAACATATATACAAGGTAGGATGAGACCTACCAAAGGAAAGGCAAAAGGCCGCTCAAATGAAACTATTGACTGGTTGAGAAAAGAATGATCCAAACCTAAAAAAGCCCGTCACCCCATTCAACTTTTGAAGAATGGCAAGAATTTGGACTGCCCAAATACTGGCATAGCTAAAAAGAATTTCACTAGTCATATTCCCAAACGACCACCGCTCATCATAAACTTCTTTCTGAGGTACATGATTTTGTGTCAAGTCATCTGTGTTACTGTTCACTCCTTCCCAGGGTTTGGACATCAAAATAACTTCCCTTTCATGCAATGGATTTGAATTTTCCTGTATCATTGTAACACCATGGCTTTTTACCATATGGATTACCGCTTCATTGTCATTGCATTCTTGTGATTCCATTGTATTTTCATCCTCTACCGATTCAAAGTCTTCTACCTCATCAGTATCCATATAACAAGCAGCCTCTCCTGCCACCATATCTTGAAAACAAAAACCTGACCCCTCAAACAGAGGATTACCCTGCACCTTGAATGACTCATCAAAAATAAATAGAGGATTAGAACTTATATGCCATTTTGCTTCAATTTCTTTATTTTCAACCGAAAGATCCTCGTCATCCTTTTTCGTTGTATCCAGAGTTTCACAGTCAGGGTTTTCAAAAGTAAAAACTTCATATTTTGGGATGAATAGAGAATCTGGTAATTCATTTTCTTTGACAGGGTCACAACGAATCATACCAGCCTCAAGGGAAAGAGGGGAAATAGATTCGAACACGAGAGTGTATCGTACCCAAGGTGAAAAGTCCTCATCTTCACTCAATGAACTGAGGTCATCCTCTATTCCACCTGTAGTATTAAAACTATATGCCTGAGCATTCCAAACCTGATTTACATTCTCATTTTCTTTTCTATCATGTTGAAGGTGTGTCGGACTCAAAATTGTCAAGTTCATGTTTTCAACGGTAGGACCAGGTTGATTTGCGAGGAATAGAGATTTGGGAAGCCTACAAACAAGTGTAACAGACTTTATAGCACAATCTGGTTTCCATATTCCCATAGTGATTAAATCATTTTCAATATTCGTCGCTCCAAGCTAAGCTTGTTCAATACCACAAACTTTGTATCTTTTTAAAATAAGTTGGACATCAAGATTTAAAGCAGAAGTAAATATATGGAACTGAATTACCTTGCTCGGTTGCTCAGGCACTGGAATCTGTTGAAGTACTCGATTGAAACGATATACAAAATCTCTCATAGGTTCTTTTTCCTCCTTCACAATCTAGAAGAATTGTCGTAACAAAGCAGCAATATTGACAGCGCTTTTGAAACATCCAAGGAACTTTTCTTCAAGAATAATCCAACCAATTATACAGCCTTTTTCAAGTCCTCTTAGCCATTTTGCTGCCTTTTCAATTAGGCTATGAACAAAGAGCCTTACGAAGACATCTTCTTCCTGAATTCCTACAATTCCACTTACAACGGTGATGGCTAGAATGTGTTCCTCTGGATCTTGTGAATCCTTACCAAATAATTTTAGGAAATTTTTCCTTGAGCCATTTGGTAGTTCATTACATTGTGGTAGGGCTAGTGATCCAATACAATTACCCCAGGGGTTCGAAGCCATTGATCATTTAGATTCACCAACTCCACGACGAAGTGAAAGGTGATGAATACCCTAGGTCAATTCCTAGGCGGTGATTGAGTTGGAAGAGGGTCCTAACACTAATGAGCACGCTAATTGGGACGTCGAGGAGGATTATCGTAATATTTGAACACCAACCTAGGAGGATGCTCAACCACAGGTCTAGGTGGTCGTTGGGCCCGTTCTTCTTCTTCCAAGTCAAAATTAGCCCACATATAATCAAATGCACTCCTTTTGTACCTCCAAGCAAGTGTATTTAATTGTGAAATGATGTCCTCTTGCTCCACCTACACCCAATCTAGACCAAGTTGAAGTACAGGAAAGATATTTTCATGTGGAAGTATCATTGTGTTGCATGACCTAGAAGCAACTTGTTAAAAATTATATTTCGAGTCCCCAACAGACTCGCCAAAAATTTGTTAGCGAATGGATTGGCCTTTCTCAAATACAATGCAAATATCTACTCTATTACCCCCACTGCACTGGGCCCAAATCGCTAACAGCTCCGAAAATGTCACAATTGCATTTGTGACTTTCCTCTGAATTTTAGAGGTACAGCTCCCTCATTTGATAGAATGAATTGTGGGTATGCTTTTAACTAGAAAGCAGGAAAGGAGACAAACACTAACTCATAAAAATGAAGTTAATGCAAGTTAAATTAAAAAAGATCACAGATCATTTAGCGCAAAGACTAGAATAATCAGTGATCATTAAGATTGGGGATGGAAATGTATCATAGTTGCAATAAATGAACACAATGTAGCAGAGGATGCCTTACACAGAAAACGTGCTCAAAGTACACACACAACACACAAATTGGTACAATCAACACCACATTCAAAACCCAGGATTCACAGACTGTGAGTCATTGCAAACATGAATGAATGAATTAAGGGAAGATAAAAATAAAGCTTGTTCCTTTTCCTCTGTTACAACACAGTGCAATTCAGAAAATCCAGACCCTCAAAGAATTACTCTAAAAAAAGATATAGGGATACAATCTTTCCCTATCTTGGCAGTTACTAAACGGTTGCTAAATATAATGATTCCTTCTTGTCATCCAACTGCCTAACCTCGGAACTAATAGACAGGGAAGCATTAATGGGCAAGAATAATAATAATCACATTTGCAAATGATATGACCTTGAACAGTCACCAAACGTCTCTTGCTTCAAATCCTACCCCGTGGCTAGCCATTCTTTTGCAGTTAACGCGATTCATAGGCACCACATTAAATGGCCAATTCATGTTAACCATAGAATCACACATGCAAACTGTCCAGACGAAAGATCAATTGGAAAAATTAAATAGATCTCGGTCACATTAGCAATTAATTTAGGCCACATCACCATTCTATCATTTGCCAAATCTCAATGAAATCCATCTCAGATAGATCCTCAAATTTCTATAAATTCAATGAGCAAAGCCACATTTTACCAACCAAAGGCATTCTAAAAGTGGCAAGTGTGCAGAGTGATGGCGTATCGATGAATGACTTCATCGTAATCAAAGAAGTCGAGTACAGCCCTCTCTTTAGACTGCTATCAGACCAGTTGAGGGAGGTCTTTGTTGTCTAGAGTGAAGTGGAGGAAGAAGTATTGTTGACATCCCGAGAGAAAGTTTTCTAAGTCAGGTTCATGTGCATAATGCCATACTTCTTGAGCGTTTCATTTACAATGTAATTCGCACTTCTGGACAGCGAGACTGGGGAATGAGGGCAGCGGAACGCCCGATTAGGCCCGAGTTCCTGCACAGGGTGAATGTGGCTATTGCAAGTCTCAACAATTATCCACAAACCGGTTTCATTGGAGATGCTATCTGCATTGCAACTGTGGCCCAGCATGAGGCTACAGAAGAAGTTGTGACACTCCTTCGCGCAGGACTGGTGCAGAATGATAGGGGTTGTTCGCCCAATTTCTGCAATCCCACGAAAACCTATTGTCACCAGACCAGATTGAGCGTCTCCAAGAGGTGGTGGAGGAAGTCCGTGTGTTAATGTTTGCCCTGTGTGCCTGAAAAATAATGTTTTGATACCCTCAATTTTGTAACTAAATACCAATTTTGTAACACCAATAATATATAATATAATGTAAACGTTTTTGATATTCTGGTGTTCTTGTTCTTTCTAAATATTTCCAAGTTTCAATTGCTTTGTTGTATCCTGCAATGGTATTCATTTATATTCATTTCCCTGCATATGGCACTTTGTAATCACACGCCTTTAACCATTCATTGCTCTGCATTGATGTGATTGAAAGAGTTTACTACAATACATTGTAATGAGACCAGCCTTCACTTCGTTTTCTTTAGGACAACACGCTTTGAGGCGGCAGAATGAAGGGTTTGTGAAACCCTAGCGGGAACCGCTGATGGTTTTCAAACTTACCAAAATTCCCGCCCATACTCAAAAACTTCTTTAACTTCCCACCACCACCAACATTAAAATTTCAAGTATAGAGACTCCATAAAGCACTTCAACTACTTGGGGAGTTATAACAATTCAATAACATGTCACCCACACAAGTTAATGAACAAGTTTGAAGGGAAGGCAGCGGAAGTGAGAGTTAGAATAACTTGGGCGGTGCCCACCAAGGTTAGAAGAACTCAATGAAACACCGCCAAGCACCTAAACTTGGTGAAAATTTGAGTAGGGGCAACAATTTTAAGGAAAATGGCCAAAATCGTGGTAACAATTATATTTATATTATTGCCTCCACATTAAAACACATCTGAAATCCCATTGATTGACATATATACATAAAGTGTATATATACATATATATATATATGTCACTTCCGTCCAATCGATATTCCCATGCATATGGGTAATCCATCTATGAGCATGCGTAGATATGTCTATCTACGTATACTCATACACGTATTTACTCATGTGTATGAGTTTATCATAGACACGTACATATATACATATATATACATGTTATGTATATATCTCATCGATTAAATATAAACACATAAGGAAGAATTCACACATGACAAAGAGACTCGAACACTTTATCCTAGCTGAAGAACTTTCACAAATAAAACTGTTAAGTATTTTAATCAAGCAAAAACAAAACTAAAGGTAACTTGCCATTTCCCAAACTATTATCCCGACTTGACCAAACTAGAGAGAGTGTGTGAAAACTCAGTTAGGCTTACTAAGGGTTACCAGACCAAGTTCTTCTCCTAAGTGATACTTCTCCTCTCTTTCGGAGACTTGAATCTGTTTCTGCATCCAGCTTAGTACATTGTAACAGTGGTTGGCTGATAACAATACATTCATTTGCATCATATATTTCACAATCAGAATCATTATAAAACATCAAATTCAATCAAACATTTATTCATCATACTTCCAAGATACATAAAGCATAAATACATTCATTTAAAGCATTTTCACCCAACTAGGTAAAAGTAAATAAGTAGTAACACAACATGGTGTAACACTTTTACTTGTATGTGACGCTTGGATATACTTGCATGTCACTTGGTTGTTTCTTGTTTTGTGAAACCTTACTTTTTGATATTTACTTATATAGATATGTATACAATGTTGTATTTTATACGAATATAAATACTATTTGTGCTATACGTAGATTGTCAATACTATACGTATTATGACAACACTTTAGGTGTGTAGCATAAGATAGAGTTGTTTTGAGATACTTGATTGCAATGTCAGTTTAATATGAGATAATGGGAAGGTTATTCCTAGGGTTAGGATAATCCACGGGAAAGGGAATAATCTAGAATAGAATACTAGTAGTCAAATACAAATCGAGCAATTGTAGTGGTGAATATAGATGACCCTCACTTGAAGTACTAGGTGTTGAATCTTTGGCCAAAGTAGTGTAGCTAGCCACTGTCTACACTGTCAATTCATTGTGATCCAAGTACTTACTAGGCTGAGAATATCATAGAAATAGATGTTGCCTTTATGGTAAGCTCTAGATATGTAGGACACATCACTATGCTCAGGAAAGGCTATTTTAAGGATGAGGTTACCAAACCAATTTCTTCGTCGAAGGGAGAGCCATCTTACCAAGTTTGGTAGATGTGCGAGGGACCTCAATAAGTCCATGGTTGGCAGAAAAGCGCTTGAGTGATGCTTCTCCTCATGCAGTTGGCGGCCAAGATTTGAGAGGACATTTTGGACCATTTGTATTTCTAGTTCATGTGAGCTTGTTAAAGCTATGTATGTATTCATGTGTCCATCTATATGGAAATTGTAAATGTGAAATGCTATCTTGAATATATTTATGTAAAGTGAAATCATACTTATATTATTGAAAAGATTCTTTGTATATGCAATAGAAGAGTTTAGAAAGGATATTTTTCAAATGGTGCATTTATTATTGAAAAGAAAAGAAAAATTTTATTGCTCTTATTGATAGATGCGTAAACTTTTCACTTGTGGGTAAAACTTAGAAAAATTACTGAGTAGAACAATGGCCATGTTACACACCATCTATAGCCAAGTACATCATTTTGTGCCACATCATATTTGGATACTGATATTCCAAACATCCCTTCTGCTCTCTTTTATTTCCAACATTGGTCTCTGGGTTTTTCCAGACCTTCGCGATGGTATAGCATGCATGAAATAAGCTAACCAATTTTTTCGATGAATTAACACACATAACCAGCACTTAATCAACTCGGTTAGCGTTAGCTCCAAATAGAAAATTGAACTTGAAAGGGTCTCGACGCCAAGAATGCACACTCAATCCAAATGATGGAGAGGTGTTGTCATATGGCGGAGGAATAAAACAACAGTACTTGAAAGAAACTACTCAACGTCAAGAATGTGCACTCAAGATCCCGCTGAGGGCGAGGTGCTAACATATGACGGAGTGTTAAATTGAAAAGCTAGAAATTGATAGGCGGATAACCAGCCATGAGCTATTACAAACTAATTCATCCGCTGTGGCGGGCATCCACAGAATTGTGGGGATTCACCACTATGAGTGGGTACAAAAGTGTTACAATCAATTTATCCACACTGGCGGTAAACCATCCAGGGGTACTTATGTGAGAAGATAAAGAAAGAATTGCAGCATTTAAAACTGGAACAGTACTACTGTTTACAGTTTGTACAATTGAGAAATAAGCTGCAAATTACATAGGAATTACAATAATCTTCAAACACATGAATATTAGGTGCTTTTCAAATGATTATTAGATGCTTTTCAAATGATTATTTATCTCTCTAACAGCTGATAATGAATCAGAAATCAAAACTTCTAAAATCTGATACAAAAACTGTAAACTGGAAATAACAATTTGCAACTATGAGAATCAATGAAATGTTCATAACTCACTTAATTCACCTCCGAATTGAATGCCGTCTTTTGCTGTGTCTTCTTAGAAGGTAGGCGAACATTTTCTGATCATCAAACAGCAACCAAACAGCAGCTTTATTTCTGGCACAAATCCCAATGCTTCCTTGAATGGTACGGCCCTCTTCAAGGGCGATTTTAGCATAAAAAATCAGAATCTTCAAATTTAAATTCCAAACTTTGCAAGAGGGGGGGCCTTGGCATAACAATCACTCAACAAAAATACCCATAATCAGAATAAATTTATTCTAAGAGATGCATTCGAATTTTCACTTTCAGCTGTGTAAGAATCAGCAACTCAAAAACTGGAACTATCATCAAAACTTCTTCAATTGAGCACAATCTGCTAGTCTGGATGAGAAGCAGCGAATTCCAACTAGATGTTGTATTTCAAACATGAAATTGGATAATTGGCTAGGAGGTAGCATCCTCGAAGCAAGATTTCATTTATTCTAAGAGATGCATTCGAATTTTCACCTTCAGCTGTGTAAGAATCAGCAACTCAAAAACTGGAACTATCATCAAAACTTCTTCAATTGAGCACAATTTGCTAGTCTGGATGAGAAGCAGCGAATTCCAACTAGATGTTGTATTTCAAACATGAAATTGGATAATTGGCTAGGAGGTAGCATCCTCGAAGCAAGATTTCATTTGTCATTCCGACAGCATAACAGTATGATAACATGAATGGATGAAATGCTGGAGCAAAAACCTTCAATAAATAAGAGCTCACAAACTCTCCAAATTCCTAAGAAGCAAACCAAAAGACACAGGAGACCTTTCAAATTCCAAAAAACAATCCACTTCTCAAGATGGCGTCCAAATTGCTTAGAAGGAATTTCACTTTATTTAAAAAACCTCTTTTATTAAAGTGGCGTCCACTTTTCCCAAGGCATAATGTTTTTTTATCAAAAATTATTAAATCTCCTCATGAAGGCGTCACCCTTCAAAGTCCCCTTTTTAAACACAACTTAAAGTTGTTCAACTAGGCCAAGGGGGTCAACTGCATAATATAACCTGGATGCCTTTATTCAACATAAAAATGCCTTAAGACAACAAACATGAACTGCAAATAAATGCTCCAACTGGAAATGAAGTACTGAAAGCTGACAAACTCCATACTGCTCAAAATAGAATTTACTATAAATAGTAAACTCTCAGAAAATGCCGAGGAACCTCAGAACTGGAAACCCTAATTTTACCTCATACATGCCTACAGGCTTCCGGAATAGGCGGATGAGTGTCAGAACAGATTACTGATGAGAAGGGGACATTACAATGCAAGCCGAGATGATAACGTTCAGTAGTTCTGACTTCGGAGGCTATTTTTAGGGTTTGCATGCAGGATTTCTCAGTGCATGTCAGGATATTCTTTATGGGTTTTTTGAGAGCTTCGCAACGAGGTGACATGCAAGCAGAGTGGATCATTTTTCAAGAACTTACTATTTTTAGCTAGCGCTCGCATGCAGACCAGTTTACTGGGTTTTTCTGGGTTTTTTGAGATCTCTCAGGCGGTGTGACATGCAAACTCATCCGGCAGCTAATTGGTCACTTTTTTAGATACTTACTATTTTTAGCAGGATCACTCCAACAGCCACCCAGCGCTTCAGTATCACGAACAGAGCGACATGCAACAAAAACAGGGTTAAACGGAGGTCATCTGAAGCACATGCAAGACAGATTAGGGTTCCCAGCTTCGGGACTCAAAATGAGGGGTAAAAAGTTAGAATCTCCGAAAACTGATGTATCCCATTGCGATCAGCGTCATTCAAGCTATCTACTGGTAAAATTCGAGCGCAATCCGAATACTTACTATTTATAGTAAGTCACTTATGAAACAAGCTATATATAGCAGGTCAGCACAAGGCACCAGTGTGAATAGGTCAGTTAACCCATGAGGATCCTGTGGCACGAATTTCAAGATGAATGGAGTTGGAGAAGTGTGAAAATCAGGAAACTTACTAAAAATAGTAAGCGAGGCAAACAAGGTGTGAACGCCTGAAGAAATTCCTAAGTATTCAGAGGTGGAAGTAGCTACCCCAGAATGCGCCCAAGTTGGGAGGCTGAAAGAAAAATGTTCTAAGTCTTGAAAATTCATGTAGACCCCCTTGAATGTGCCCTGGCAACATGGAGGAGGTAGAAAATGTTCTAAGTCTTGAAAATTCCTGTAGACCCCCTTGAATGCGCCCTGTTTGAGGAAGGCTGGAGAAAATGTTGAAATTCCTTCACCACCCTCCAAATGCGCCCAGCCTTCACAAGGATGAAAATGCGCCAAGTCAAGAGGAAGGCCTAGAAATTTGTCTAAGGCGTTGAAGTTCCTCCTCAACCCCTCAAATGCGCCCACCAAGAAGGAATGAGAAGAAAATTTTCTAAGTGATATGAAGTTCCTTGAGCACCCCTAAAATGTGCCATCTTGAAGATGAAGCTTGGAAAAGTTTTCAAGGCATGAGAAATTCCTCCTCACCCCCCTAAATGCGCCCAAGGTAAAGTGGGGTGAGTTGAAAAGTTGCTAAGTGTTAAAAACTTCCTCCACCACCTAGCAAATTCGCCCAAACAAGGTGGCATGAAAAGTTTCTTGAGTGTTGAAAAATGGAAGTAGGAGGGGCCAAATGCACCCATGTTGAAGAGATGATGGTGAAAACTTTTTAAGTGTTGGAGAATTCCTCCTCAACTCCCTAAATGCGCCCATCAAGGTGATGACTTGAGAATTTTTGTCTAAGTGATGAAATTGGAAGCTAGGTACCTCAAATGCGCCCTCCATGAGTCAGGTGTAGGAATATTTTCTAAGGCATAAAGAACTGGCAGGAGACCCACCTAAATGTGCCCTTGGCAAGGAAATGGGATTTAAAAATATTTTCAAGTGGTGGAAATAAAAGCTCAATCCCTCTAGTACGCCCATGAAGTCAAGGAATGTGGGATATGATGAACATTGAAAAGAAATATTTTCAAGGGTCAAATATTAAATGTCCCCCTTTAAAGTGTACCCATGAGTAATGTAATTGGAAATATTTTTTTCCAAGGGGGAGATATTTTTTTTAGAGCCTTCATAATTTCTTCTAAGGGGGAAATAAAATCTTCTGAAAATATTATGCCTTGATGGACGCCTGGCTTGTAATTGATAGAATTTTTCTAAGGGGAGATAAAAGTTTCTAAGGCACAGTTTCAAGGTACACAAGAAGCAAATACTCCCAAGAGGAAAAGATTAGATGAAATTTGTCTAAGGCATGGAGAATTTGAAGATGAAGTGGAACTCAAATATCAAGATGATATGTGCCCTAGCACTCAGATGTTGAAAAGTTATGAAGAAAGCAAAGTTGTGCTAGAGAAAAATGATAAACTCTATCAGATCCAGAGATCACTCGGACCTTGGAGATCAGAACATGGAGATTAGGTAAGCAAATTGAATTTATATTATAAAGTGTTTTGATGCTCTTCTCTTATTTGTTTTGCAGGATGAACACCGGGGCCAAAGCATGATGACTTGAGATGATGGAGTAAGTACTCCAGGATGATATTACAACCTTGGAAAAGGAAAAGTTACTTGTTGAAATACCTCCATGGTGTCTCAGTCACGCCCAAGTTATGAAGGGGACATTGGAAGAAATGGCTAAGTGTTGGGATTTCTCCTCAAAGACCTAATATGCACCCAACTCAGGAAGATGGGTGACAAGGAAGAAATGATCGAGTCCAAGACTGGAAAATCCTTCAGGGTCAGGAAGGAGGAATAATGAGGACCCAAAGGTTAGAAATCATCCTCAAGCACTTCAGAGTTAAAGAATGACATCAAAGAGGAAAATCAGGTTGCGGTCTCGGAATTTCAAAATGAGAACGTGCCTGCCATGCCAGAGGTTGAAGTTGTTTGATCGAGTTTGCAGTCAAGGAGAAGAACAGTGGGAACACGTTTTTGGACGAGAATCTGCTAGAAGGATGGTGGGCATTAATTGCTCATAGTGGTCAAAGGAAGAAAGTGGGGAATCTTGTGCTCATTTATTTCCCCCACTCTATTTTCTGGTAGTTTTTAGGGTTAGGGCTTATGTGGCTCAATCTGAGGCCTTCATTGTATTTCAATCTGAGGCCTTCATTGTATTTCAATCTGAGTCGTCCATTGGATTTGGCCAACTATAAAAGGGGCATCCCCCCTCATTTGTACATCATTAGATGAGATAGAATAGTAGAGAGACAACTTAGAGATAGCATAGCATAGATTGGTAGCTTAGATTGAAAAGGAAGGAAAGTCTTCCATTTGAATGTTTTGTAAGAAGTTTTTGTGAACACTCTCATAATAAAAAGAGTTTTCATTGATGGTGATTTCGTCTTTTGTTGTGGGTAGCTAGCGAGGCTTCTTCGTCCTTCCAATTCACTTAGAATCGTAAAGTAGATTTCATTTCATGCAAGTAGTTAGTAATTGTGGAATGTGGTGTTTAATTTAAGCAAGCTTTGCTTATCCATACCACTAGCGGGCTCACTGATGGTGGGTTTGCCTTGTGTGGTCGACTGGAACATTGTGGACTTAACTTCAATTTCGGTTTGAATGTTGGTATGCGTCGTTGTGATGGTATTTGTATGTTGAATCGTGGTTTGAATATCTCTAGTTGCTCCTTTGAAGATTGCACTAGTTCTATGGAAGCTGTCTGAAGTGAGGCAAAGCAGAGCCTGGTTGAAGTCTGTGAGAATTGATCGCCACGTCCCGCACTTAAAGTAGATCATAGCATCTCTTATCCCTGCAACCATTTACATTCAATACATTTCTCATTAGTATAGGAACCTATGCTACATTGACATATCTTTCGAAACTTGTGAAAATCCCTTTCTCTTTGAGCTTCAGCTGAACAACTACGTAAGTCCCCTTGAAATACCAGCAAATCACATTGAGCCAACTGAGACTACTCCACTGCATAAAAGGAACCTTGGAGTTGAACGCATGAACTTTCTCACAATCTTAGCATTCTGGATACTTTGATCAAGAGAGAATAAAGTAGCCGTTGGTAACTTTATTCTGTTGTTTGGTGCGGTCACAAAAAACACAACAACAGGTACTTCTCTACAATCAGCTTCCCAAATCCCACACAATTTTTTGCACTATCATTTACCACTTGAACCACATTTTCCACCCCTACTTCAAGAAGGGCTTCCTCTAATATTTGAAAAATATATTCTGCAATTTTTCTTTTGGTTCATGGTGTCAATCACCTTCAAGAACACAACACCTTTAGGACAAGCCACCAAAACAGTAATCAATGCCTTTGACATATGTCTGACCATCCATCACTCAGTATAGTGCAACCTGTTGCCTTCCAAGAGGCTTTGACCTTAGCTAATTTCTCTGTCACTCTATCTTTTGACCTCTGCAAAAGAGTTGTCCTAAAAGCCTCTGAAGATAGAGGTGTGTACCCTTTTCCAAACTCTGCAAATTTTTGAATTGCATTATGAAAATGTGGATTTCTTGCTACATTGAATGGAATAGCACTTGAATAAAACAAATCAGTTAATGCATCATCCACCTATTGTTTCTCTACTAATTTCCAAAAGTTGTTCAATGTTACACTCTCTTTTGATATGCCTGTGGCCTTGGGTAAGCTAGAAGAGGAAGACATAATAGATGTTGAGAATCTAGACACATCCTCTTCAATTCTTTGTTTCTTTTTTGTGTTCTTCATCTTTCCCACAATCGAAGAGGATTGTTCTTCCTCCAAAGCAGCTCTAATTTCTGAAGTCACACCTGGACATGCAGTAACACCTCCTCCTAGACCCCTGCAACACCAAGTAAATGGTCCATTGCCCTTGTTAAACCTCCAATAAAAGGTTTCTAACACTTGGTACGTTTGAGACTAGTTCCATTGCAAGTCACATATTTTCATGCCTCGGCAGTTGGTTTTTGGGGAGCCATTAAATTACAATCTGCATGATTCAAAATAAATTTAATATTTAATATTTAAAACATTAACTAAATTTTATTTTAAAAACATTAAAACAAAATATATGATATTTTTATTTTTAAATCTAAAAAGCAAAAACTTTAATTTAAATATTTAAATATATTTATTTTAAAATAAAACAATATTATATTAAATAATTAAAATGATATATTTGTTAAATTTAAATTAAATATGTTAAAATTTAGTATGTTTGTTAAATTTAATTTAAATATTTTATTTTAAGTTTGTTGAATTTTATACATAAATAATTTAAAATCTAAATCAAATATTTTAAAATGACATTTTAATTTATTAAATGTTAATACTAAAAAATAAAAACTATAAAAATAAAATAAAACAATATTAAATTTCATTATAGTAAATGTTTAGTTTTTTAATAATGTAAATAAAATAATATTTTCATTTATGATCCAATAATTTTATAAACATATATAAGTTTATAACAATTTAATTGAATTTAATTTAACCAATGATAAAATAATAAACTGTTATATTAAATTACTGGTAAAACCAATAATTTAATTTAACTTAATTAAATATAACATTTTAAAATTTATATAATAAACATATACGATATAAGTATACTATATATTAATATAATACAAAAACAAAACAAATTAAAATTTAACTATAGATTAAAAAAAAAACAAATGCAGAAAAATGTTTGCGGCCTACCTACCTGGACACAGCGTGGATGCCTGATATGCCTAGTGCAAGGTGACCTGGTGATGAAGCAGTGGATCTTTGATACTCGCAGCTCGCGCAAGAAGATGAAGCATGTGGCGGGCAAAAGGAATAAGTCGCAGCAAATGGTGAAACTCAGCAGCAAAAAACGGAAGACGCATAGGAAAAAGTCGCGCTTCCTTCTCAATGCTCAGTTGCAAGAACCAACTCGGTTCCCAAACACAAAAGAATATTTTTTAACAGTCACAAATTGAGTGCTTAAAACGACCCGAGAGCAGCAATTTATTACAAAAACAGGTCAAAAACCCTAAATAACACTTTTCCAAAATATATGTTAATGAAAAAACACACATTTTTCAGTACGAATACTCTGCTGAATTTTAGCAAATTTTATATAAATGTTTGAAATTCGGGAAAATTTGAATTATACAGTTGTATCATACCCAAGAAAAAAAAAAGTTTTGTCATACCAACGTACCCAAACCTCGTACTCATACCCAATCCATACCAAAACCAGCAACTTAGCCTTCAAGTGTATACAAGAGTTTTATATAAGCCTTACCATGCAAAGTGTCTTCGATATCTAGGACCAAAAACTTTTGGGGATCATCTCATTTTGGCATAGATGTTGACCTTCAGAAGGGCAAACCTATTGATGGTACACCATCTCTAAGAAATACTCCTCTCCTATAGCCACTAATTGGTTGCACAAACTTTATAAAGTGATTCGTTGAAGACTACCTTAGAGACAAAGCCCTTAACCAATCTAATTAGAATAACAAATATATTATTTGGACCCTTGAGGTTAAAGCACACACCTCTATCACCTCCTACCCTGATGCCTCTCATCAATCGCAAGGGCTTCATCTTTTACAAATTAGTGACTAACTTGAATATCAAGAGCATGTTTTGCGAGTTCATAATAACAAGGTACATGCAATCTATTACATTTCTCACAATTTTGACCAATTATAAGCTCAACCACTTTCCAATCAATTTTAGTGCCTTATTATCATCATTTTGATCGAAAGTCCAGCATCATACACTCAATTAGACATGGAATGTCATTGTCTAGAGTCCTAGACTAACTCCCCACATTCTCTTTACAAAAAGATGTCTTTGATCATTAAGGCAACATAGCAGGTCTTGCTCCAACAGTTTTTACTTTGTATTCCAAATTAAAAAATTGAAGAGCATGGTTATTTCTAGGTAGCTTTCCAATTCAAATTTGCTAAAATTAGTTGCTTATTGACAATTACTTCCTCCACAAAGCCATTCTTGGTGTGGAGTGTGAATGAGTAAATATATTGCCTGCTGCCATTGGAACACTAACATCAATTGCTATTTTATCTCTCAAACAACATCCAATTTCATTTAACTCATTTTTTTATTCTCTATGGTGCTCTTTCGAGGTGAGGTATTGATGGCATCCTCAATTGTCATGACCCAAATGTGATCTGCATTGTTCCTCAATCAGCAATGGGCATTTTAGTTTGAAAGCTGACATCGCTTTGAAATCTTATCCTAACTACCAAAACAGAAAAGCCTCAAGAATTTGCTTCATACCATTCCTCTTAATATGATATGTAGTTTTAGTTCAGCAAGTATGGCTCGGTGGTAAAGATAGAACTTTACTGCAACATTAACCTAACTTAAAATCCCATCCTAGGACCAACCGGACATTCTCCTCATAAATGTGTACAAGTATATAAAAGCACATCTAGTACCAAGCCTAGGAATGCACCCTTTCTGTCATATAGCCATTCTTGAACAATCAAAATAAGTATGATTTGTAGTTTCAATTTCCTCCAAATATGAAGTGGAGCTATTTATTTAAAGGGCATATCACAATTCAGTCTTCAACAAGTTTTTTTCTTTTCTTTTTCTTATCTTTGATGGAAGTTTGAAAAATCCATTTCTTTTAGAAACCTACACAGAACAGCTTATTTTTGAACCCACAGACTTTTCTTCTATTGTGGAAAATTATCAACCCTCATTTTGTTTATTGGTCAGATAATAGGTCAAGGCGAGGCATTACACTGAATTATTTTTCATCCAATCATTCTCCTCAGTCCAGATCTTCTGAAGCTTCTTATATTACTCTGGCTTGGACAATCATAACTTTTGCAAGCTAAAGGTGAGTTCCAAGAATCAACACTAGCTTTAAGCATTCCCTTTCTTTTCAAATCAGCTTCTGTTGGCTTCACATTCTTGCTTCTAGACCCCCAGTGTTTCATGGCCATTAAATGGTGCCTAAGTTCTTAGGATGCATGATTCCAATTTGTCTATTTCTTGGACAATCGGAATATGGAAATCAAGTTTGTCTACACATGAAGGTGGCTAACAATACACCTGATAATCTAGTCATAAAAAGGTCTTTGATGCTCACATGACTATTTAATGATTGTGTTTAGGATTTAGACCTCTTTGATAGGCACTAAAATAGGACATATACGAAGCCCTTCCCATGCATCATCGCCCCTTCATGTTTCCAAGATGTGAGAGCAGCCAAGAAACATCCTCTAGCCATCCTTAAAAGTACTGGAAAAAGGAGACGTGTGCTTGAAAGGCATCAGAGCTAAGTTTGACATCCTAGTGTTGGCTAGACATTCCTGCAGCCACCAAACTTTTAAAGCCATTTTTTTCGATTGTCTAAAACAAACAAACAAAAACAGTAATTTAAACCAAAAAAAGCAGCCACAAAATATTGCATTTGGAAAATTCAACCAATATCACTAGGAAAGCACATATAAAGAGGGAAACTTTAGTTTAAATATGTCAGTTGCATTTTAAACAAAGTTAAATTTCAATGCTTCACATAAAAATATCAACAACTCAATGACTTGAGCTTCAAAACAATTACAAACATGTAGGCTAACCTAAGCATGTCTTGAGACAAAATTCATAGCTCGATTGATTCTGATACAACCAAGCTACCTTGACAGAAAATAAATTACAATGGTTGATTCAATAATTATTCCATCCAAAACTACCTATTTTCTATCCTCCATGTAGATGTTACTGTAACTAGGCTGTTTTCTGCATTTAACTCTTGGATTTCCTTCAAGTTAAATGGACAACTGCAGTATCCTAGCTGGGTCTTATCAAACCCATATTCTCCACATTGGTGTTGATATTTTATCCTTCACCTTAGTTTCTTGAGTCATGCATTAAATTCCCATTGTAATTCCTTCCATAGAACCTTCTTCATCACAGATTCCAAGCAGTCTGTCATCCATATCTACCATGCAATGGACATTGTGAAGTGAATATAATTTTCTCAGTTACTAATTCAAACAGAATATTATTTTCAACTTGTTGACCAAAAATTACTGCTCCAATGTCTGGACAGGTGAATTTGTTTCATCCATATCTACCATGCAATGGACATTGTGAAGTGAATATAATTTTCTCAGTTACTAATTCAAACAGAATATTATTTTCAACTTGTTGACCAAAAATGACTGCTCCAATGTCTGGACAGGTGAATTTGTTTGCAACATATATATTTTAATGTCGTCCACCAAGTGTACATATATGTTTGAATGCCCTCCAAACTTTTAAAAACAATGTTAACTAAATAATATCATCAGGCATTGACCCCTTGTAACAAAGCACATATGAAAGCATGCCACTGGCTATGATAATATGGAAATTAAAGTAAACAATCCATGAACAAGCATCAATCAAGGATAAAGACTAACACACAACTGTGCTCAATATTAGAGGCAACTTTAGACAAACAAATGACTACATTAATGTAGAAGATTATTCCTTCAAAAACTTATAGAACTACAAATTTAATGAAAAAGAAGAGCTCACCTGCACCACGCTCCCAAACCCGCATTCGCAAATGTCTAGAGGAGAGAACCTGTACAAACTCTGCCAAGGCCAAAAATCCAAAGTCCACAACAGTAAATATTTTTATCTATATTTCAAGTAAGCCAAAAACAAAAATCATTTATAACCCAGACCATATAAGAATTAGAAATTAATGAAACAGATGATAGTCTTGACAGGGTTGAAGAAAATTCAGCAAATTTATTTTCAAGTAACAGAGAGGGAAGCAAGAGTATCACTTGTATCTTTAGTTTAAAAGAAAAGAAAAAGAACATTGCCAAACAGAATTCTCATGCTTAATCATTTATCAACCAAAAGTGTTGTACTTTCTAACTACAAGAAAGCCAAGAGAATGAAGACATTATGACTACGCAAGCCCTGGACCTCATCATTCTCACTTTTCTCAATGTGCTAAAGAAGACCCTATAATACATGTACCTTTCAAGGATCAATCTTAAATACTGTCTTGGTGATGGTATTTTTCTACGTTATTGAGTTCACCCCTCTTGGCCCCCATACCTGACCCAAATGAGTCTAGGTCTGAATCTGGGGATAGGTTTCCTGGGTATGTTTGTAACGTATTCAAGTTTTACCTAGGTCGTTCCACTTCCAACCATGCCCTAGCTGAACCCAAGCGAAAAAAATGCATTTAAAAAAAGAATTGGTTTTTCAGCACATTTAAACTCTATAAATTTTATTTTTATTTGATTGGAAGTCAGCACTCAACCAATAGGAAATCATTCCAAACAATGTAGCATGGAAGCTTTGCTATCAAATATATATGTATTTAGAATTCCGATATTGAACTAGGAACAGTAAGTCAGTTCTTAAGATAGGTCGATACCTAGGCAAACAAATAAATGTTTGCAAGTTTATGAATCCTCATTGGCAATCTGTTCCACATCAATGACAGGATTCAACTAGCAAAGGATGGACTATATTTGAAATATATTTGAGGCTCTTAACACGGGGATATCTCCCTTTTTCTTTGTCATCACAGAATCTGTAGATATTTCTGAAATATCGCTGACCCTCAACACCAATGACAGGATTTCACCACCAAAGGATGGAACGCGCAGAGGCTGGAAGCAAAGACAGCAATGAGCCCCCAAATTCTGACATTTCATTACTGTTTCTGTTGCTCACTGTCTACTGCTGCGATGGTGGAATGCCCCTGCTGCTGTTACAATCTCACCATTGACCCAAAATATATTTACTAAATGAATGAATGAAAGATTTTCATTCCACATTCATGAGACCAAACGGTCTAAGGGACCAAGAGCAGCAACCAAGAAACAGAACCCAGATTCAACCTGGTTAAACAAGGGGCCCACAAAAGCCTTAAGCAGTTTCTAGGCCCTTGTTGATGTTGGATCTTTCTTTCAAGAAGGTTCCTGCTTTATATTTCTATAGGATTTATATTTTTAGATTTTAGAAGATTTTTATTTATGCACATTATATATAACATATTTATTTTATATTTCATATTAAATAATTTATTGTTTACAAAATTATAGATTATTTATTTATTGTTAACATATATAATATTAAAAATATATAAAAATAATTATAATAACAATATAAATTGATCAAATAAATATATAGATAGATAGATGGATAGATACAGATATAGATATAGATATAAATAGACTATGGCAAAACCAATCATACCAAACTGGAGGAAAATTTGGAAAAGTGTTGAACCCAAACCAACAACATAAGTATTTTTGGATATGTAACTTTGCCCCTTGATTCTTGTGTGCTACTTCTTTCAAAGTCTTCAAGCCCCCTTTGAAAACTCCCTTGAGGATCCCTTCTTGATTTTTGTGTGCTACTTTTTTCAAAGTCTTCAAGCCCCCCTTCGGTTCTCAAGTCTGTCCCTTTGGCTTCTTTGCTCACCCTCAATCTCTTCAAGCCCTTCATTTGAACTTTTATTCATTTACCATGGTTTATATTTTTTATTCTTGTGAGATTTGATCCATTTTTTTTCCAGTCATCTAAAGATATTCCATGAATAGTCATTAAATTAATTAAATGTTTACTTGTGTTACTTTTACATGGGAGTATATCATTACAATCCTCCTCAACGTTTGTTACAATAATCTAGCAAAACCATTGGCTGTAAGGATTAATTTGCTCACAGCCCAAACAATCAAAAAGAAGCAAACTGAGTTTATTAAACTGCATTGGATTTCATAATCAAAATGTGGGATTGGCTGCAATTTGGCCCTTCTTTTCACAGAATAGTGGAAACCACTTTCATGAAGGCCTCTATGTAAGGATTAGCCAATATTTGAGGTAATATCTAAACCTCATGTTAGTCTATGTATGCTATTCCCACAAACTTTGAACTCAAACTGTAGGGGAATATGTGAGGTGTCACTTTAGTCTTATACCTCTTTCATCCCTTTTGAAGAGAATCTCAGAGTTACATTTCAGATGTAACTACTATGACACTTTGCACACACTCCCTTCTCACCTCATGCAGAATACGGACACCAACAAAGCTTAACCAGGGTAATGATTGAGTTATTAACTCCTTTAACTGCTTCACTCTATTTAAAGAGTTCATTCCTCCTCTTTTCATTGAAGGTTAATCATCTTCTTTATTCTTTCTTAATGCTTCTACTTTCCTATTAAAAATAATAACAGTGAGAGTAGTGCTTTGAGACAACATTCATTAATTTATTGAGTACTTTGTTTCCATTAAAATGGTTTACCCTATTAGGATATATTAGTACTATATTAGAATAATGACAAATAATAGTGCAACTGATATTACACTTGTCTTTTTGTTTCTGCTCTTATGTAACTGTCATCTTTATGGCCTTTGTAACTGTTGTCTATTATTAGACGTTCCTCAATAATATAAGACCACCATGCTGCCATCTCCTCCTAAGATAGACAAGCCTACTCTTTCATCTCATTCTTTGCTCACATTAACATTCCCACTTGCCAATTTGTGTCTACACATTTTAATCCTTCGTCTTATTTTTGAGGTACTAGTGTACCTTATATGTAAAATGTATTTATAAAAAGAAATATAAGTAAAAGGTCTTGCAGATTTATCTTTTAGTATGCACACATTAAGTGTGAAAGAAGTTTCGATTGATACTGTGTTGTAGTATGTACCCATACAAAAAATTACGTGTTAATAGTTACATTTTAAGCCACAATTCTTTCATTCCTCATTTGTATGTCAAATCTAAGCCCTTGTTTATTATGGTCATCAATGTAGTGGTCATCATTTTAGCTAAGATCTTTAAGGCCTACAAGAGGAGCATTACTAGTGCATCAGATACAAGTTTGGATATAAGGAAAGGCAAAGGAATGTTCATTAGCGTTTCAAAGACATGACTTGAAAAAGGAAAAGGTGCTTG